>CAUYPK010085131.1:0-101248 GCA_963574355.1 Loris lydekkerianus | reverse complement strand
TAGTAAGGCTGAGTACATTGGATACTTTTTCTTCCATTCCTGAGATACTTTGCTAAGAAGAATATGTTCCAGCTCCATCCATGTAAACATGAAAGAGGTAAAGTCTCCATCTTTCTTTAAGGCTGCATAGTATTCCATGGTGTACATGTTTGTTAGCCACTTGTCTGTCTTCACTGGAGAAGGTTCTGTTCATATCTCTTGCCCAGTGGTGGATGGGATTGTTTCCTCTTTTTTTGTTGATTTTAATTGAATGATTTTTTTTTTTTTTTTCCCTAATGAGTTGCTGGAGCTCCTGTGTATTCTAGTTAATAATTACTTATCAGATGGGTAGTTTGCAGCTCCCCAGTCTCTTGGTGTTGTCTCTTCACTTTGTTGGCCATTTCAAGCTTTTCAGCTTCATGTAACCCCATTTGTCCAACTTGGCTTTGGTTGCCTGTTCTTTGGGGTCACTACTCAAGAACTTCTTTTTTTTTTTTTTTTTTTTACTCAAGAACTTCTTGCCCAGACCAACCTCCTAAAGTGGTTCCCCAATGTTTTTTTTTTTTTTTTTTTCTTTTTCTTAGTAGTTTCATAGTTTGAAGTCCCAGATTTTAATCCATTTGGATTTGATTTTCTTTTATAGCAAGGGATAAGTGTCAAATTTCCTTCTTCTTTATATGAATATCCAGTTTTCCCAGAACCATTTATTAAAGAGACTGTCCTTTCTTCACTGTATGTTCTTGGTAACTTTGTCAAAGATAAGCTCACTATATATGTATGAATTTATTCCTGGGTTTTCTACTCTGAGCCCTTGGTCTGCACCTCTGTTTTTATCCCAGTACCATGTTGTTTTACTTACTATAGCTCTGTAGTGAAATTTGAAGTCAGGTAATATGCTTCCTCCTATTTTATTCTTTTTGCTCACAATGGCTTTGACTATTCTGGGCCTATAGTGGTTCTGTATGAATGTTAGGATACTGTTTCTGTTTGGGGGAAGAAAATAATTGTTATTTTGATGGAGATTGCATGGAATCTGTAAATTGCTTCAAGTGTTATAGACATTTTAACAGTATTGATTACTCCAATCCATGAGCATAAAATTTGTTTGCATTTTTTTATATGTGTCCTTTTCAATTTCTTTCATCAAAGTTTTGTAGTTTTCATTGCAGAGATCTTTTACTTCTTTGGTTCAGTTTATTCTTAGGTATTCTTTTTTTTTTTTTGTAGCTATTGTAAATAGAATTTTCTTTCTTTTTTTTTTGGTTTTTTTTAAATTGCTTGCTGTTGGCATGCAGAAATTATACTTATTTTGCACATTGATTTTGTCTTGCAACTTCACTGAATTTGCTTATCACTTCTAATAGTTTTTTGCAGAGTCCTTAGGATTCTCTAGATTTAACACCATATTATCTGCAAATAGGAATAATTTAACTTTCTCCTTTCCAATTTAGATGCCTTTCATTTCTTTCTCTTTTCTGATTACTCCAGCTAGAACTTCCAGTACTATGTTGAATAACAGTAGTAAAAGTAGGCACCTTTGTGTGTTCCAGATCTTAGAAGAAAGGTTTTTGGCTTTTCCCCATTCAGTATGATACTAGCTATAAGTCTGCCATCTATGGCTTTTAGTGTGTTGAGGTAAATTCCTTATATACTCAGTTTTTGAGATTTTTTTTTATCATGAAGTGATAAATTTTATTCAATGCTTTTTTCAGCATCAATGATATCGTGTTAGGCCTTCCTTCTGTTGATATGATGTATCATATTAATTGATTTGTAAATGTTAGATGGACCATCTTGCATCCCTGGGATGAAACCCACTTGATCCTAATGAAAAATCTTTTTACTGAGCTCTTGAATTCTGTTTGCTAGTATTTTTTTTTTTTTTTGAGAAGTTTTGCATCTGTGTTCATCAGAGATAATGGCCTATAACTTTCTTTTTAGTTGTGTTTTCATCTGGTTTTGATTATCAGGGTGATACAGGTCTCATGGAATGAGTTTAGGAATATCTCATCCTCCTCAATGTTTTGCAATAGTTTAAGTAAAATCAGTAGTAGTTCTTTGGATGCTTGATAAAATTCAACAGTGAAGCCATTGACTCCTCAGCATTTCTTTGTTGAAGAGACCTTTTATTACGGCTTCTATCTCAATACTTGCTATTGGCTTATTTGGGGTTTTGGATTTCTTCTGGGTTCAAGCTTGGTAGGTTATGTGTGTCTAGGAATTCATCTATATATTCTAGGTTTTCCAATTTATTGGAATATAGTTGTTCATAGTAGCCTCTAATGATCTTTTGGATTTCTGCAGTTATCTGTTATAATGTCTCTTTTTCATCTCTGATTTTTCTTAGTGTGCCAAAGTTGTATCGATTTTGTTTACCTTTTCAAAAAATCAACTTTTTGTTTCCCTGATCTTTTGTAGTACTTTTTAATGGGGAAAATTTTAGAGCTACAATAAGATTGATTAAAAAAAAAAAAAAAAGGTTAATTGTGCTCCTCTCCAAAATAATATGATTGAATATTATTATATTGGATAATATAATTCTTTATTACCTAGAAGACTACATTTTTGTAGCTTGAAACACTTCACCATTGATTTGGAGCTCTGTTAAAATAATAGGTAAAAAGTTATTTAATCAAGTTTATTGGAAAATTAGAAATTAGCTCTAAGACTGCAGGAATATTTTGTTCCTAAGAAGGATCCTAAGACTGGTAATGCTGGTGTGGGCAAATAATCATATGCTCTCAAAAACTGAGTCTTTTTTTATTAATATAAATTCAAAAGGGCAGCAAATACTTCTCAGATATGATTTAGCAGTGTTTTTCAGTAGTGAACAAAAATTCTGTTTCAATAATTTTTTTTTACCTTATGGACCAGGACATACATTTTAATAAAAAATAACTGAAGTGGATTGAAATATTCTAATTTAGAAAGATTCAATGGAGTGAAAGATATATGTCTGTTAGAAAAAAAGCAGATCTTCCGAGGTGAATTTTTTTTCTTTTTTCAACAAAGATATGTTGATCCTTTGAGAACAAGTGAGTTTCAAGAAATAAAGTTTCAAGTTTCAAGAAATAAGACTGATATTATAATTCCAGGAGTGATATTCAAAGTATTTAAAACTTGGAGGCTTGACATAAACTACACAGAATGGACCTGCCAAGTGTTAATCTTTCAGTTGCTAGGAGTGGGTTCGAGTAGTGATGGGGGTCCAGGGAGCTTCCAGGATCTTTAGCCAGAAGCTACTTACCAGCTATTACAGCATTATTTTCTACATTTTAACTCAGAGCCAAAAGATACTTACTGGTTGATGTCAACCTTAAGTGATTGTCACCTTATGTGATGTCCAGCCCACACTGCCTGGAGTTTGTGTAGCCAGGCAGATGAATGTTCTCCCGTCAGTATGGCATCAAGTGTATGCATACCCTTCCCAAGATCCAGGCACCAACCATGACTAGTATTCATTGGTTGCAGAAGGAAACTCAAAGCCCATGAGTGATATTTCAGTGGCTAAAATGCCTTCTGTTTCAATGAAGTCTTCTGCAAATCCTAAAGGCAAGAGTGTGTTGACCACTTACCCTGCTGGTCTTGGAACAAAAGTCAATTATCATCAAATAGAAATAAAATTGAATATAATTGTTCCCTTAATAAATTCATTTTCACCACAAAGCTTTTATTTCATTTATTTCACTCTACTAGACATTGATATCTTTGTATTTATGAATAATAAGGAGTTCCTGCTGTACCAATAGAGGTTCTCTAGGAGAAAACTGAATGAATAGCTCTTTTTAGAAAAACACATTGTATGAATTTGGGATTTTTAAAATAATTTACCAGACCTATAATAATTTAGATAAAAGAAAATATTGGTATTATTTTATTTGAGCACTGGAGCTACTGGAGTTACTGGGATTTATTAAATCTTAAATGATAAAAATGTGTTGGCATGACTATATGCATACTTCAATAGACTAACATGCAAAAGCATGCTAATAAAAAATCAGGATGGATTACATTACAAAACTGTATTTAATTAAAATTTCCTAAAATGACCTTACTCATTAAACTATTTCTACCCCTTGGTGTCACTAATTCACTTCTGACCCATCCCACTTACTAATTTAGAAGACATATTAAAAAGAAAATCACTGTTTTCTATTTCATACTGAAATAAAGTGGTACTAATTGTTCAGTTTTGCATCAACCACTACTGAAGACCTCGACATGTAAATATTTTGCCTCCATGAACTTCTTATTCCAAACACAATGTTTGTACAAACCAGCAACAAATACTGAAATAACTGTCTTTTAGTTGTTCTTAAGGAGGAAAGTTGGAGCAAGAGATATTATAGTGATGAAGATACTTATCTGTTTACATAGCATCAATGGACTGGGTTTATCTGGGTCACATATTTTTGAAATCCTGTTTTGAGTATATGGGTTTGGGTGTCTAAGACATGAATGTGCCTTTCTGCTGTCTGGCTGACCTTGTGGTCACCTCCCTGAGCATGTACATGCAAGTGCACATCAATATTAGCAGTCATTTGTCCCAATACCACAGTGGTGACAAAGGTCATTGTTAGGGTCATCAGCATCCCTGGGGCCCTGTCATTTCCTTATACTGGTGTTTGGGGGATTTATCTAGGTGAACCTGAGCACCATATGGGGTGACATAACATCTTTTCAATTCAGGATGAAGACCTATGCATATATTCAGACCATAAATTTAAAAAGTGAGTTTTCTAGCCATTCATAAACAGTTATAAAGCAGTGTTTGTATCAGTTGGAAGAAATGACTATGTACTTACAGAAGAGACCTCCTCATGTAAAAAGTCAGGGAAAGATTATAGGATAGAACTTGTGGGAATTTATCTGGATCTTAAAAGACATGTAAGATGAACCACTATAAAAACAGAATCATTTTCACATCAGAGCGTCTATTCATTCAAATGAACTCAAATAGTCATTAGACACAGTATTATCTTCCTAAGGTTAAGAAAGTACCAGAATCTGCAAGGCTTAGAATGACAGAAATTCGTTATCTCACAGTTCTGGAGTTTGGAAGTCTGAAATCAAGACCATGGCAGGCTTGATGACCTCTGAGGACTGTAAGGGAGAATCTTTCTTGGGTCTCTCTCAAGTTCAGGAAGCTTCAGACGTTCCTTGGCTTGTCTTCCTTCCTTCCCATGTACATCTGTCTCTGTGTCAACATGGATGTCTGTCATGCGGATTAGGCTCCATGCTGATGATCTCACTTTAATTTGATTACTTCAAGATAGGTAAGATAGTAAGATAAAACCTCTTTTCTCTCAGAAAGGTCATCTTCTCAGGTACGACAGGCCAGTTCTGTAGCGTGTCTTTTTGTGGTTGACACAGTTCAGACTATCAGGAACCCTTCCCAGCTGTCAGGCTCTGCATCAGTTACTCACAGGTGGTTACCACACAGTTTCTCCCTTTATCATGTTTAATAATCTAAAAGACTGAATAATCAATGATATAAAAAATAATTTTAAAAAAGCAACAATAATAGAATGGTTGCTACCTCTATTCCCAAGCGTATGCTAAATGCTTAAAGAGCATTTTCTCATTTTTATCTCATTGCAACATTAGGAGGGAAGCACAGATCAGCCAGTGAAATTGGGGTGTTATCCCTGCTGCACTCCAGACCATGCAGCCCAGGGGTGGAGAGATTTTAACTCCCACAGTGCCATTCTTAAGTGATGAGGGTGGAATCCTATCAACTACACTTGTTCCCTCATGCCTGAGGGGAACAGTTCTGAGATGTCATTTAGAAGGTTCACAGAAGGTTCACAGAATCAGGCACCGGTTATTCGTAGTAGTAGCCAACTCACTAATTCACCCTTATATCTTTTTCTCCTTCTCTATTTTAATTTCCTGTCCTATACTCCTGGTACCCAAAGTCACAATCTAAAATAAAACACTTGCACTAAAGCCTTGACATCAGGTTCAATTTTCAAGGGACTCAGATAATTGGCATCAGATTTTATTATCCCAGGCCAGAGATGAAACCAACTGATTCATAAAGTGACTTTTTCAAAGCCAGAAAGTTATTGGCATACTCAAAATCAGCACCTAAGTCTCTTGGCTTCCTAAAGAACATCTTTCCCATAAGAGAGGTCATCCAATCAAAAAACCCTCAACATTTTTCCTATGTAATTTTCTGTTCCTTTCTCCATCATCCCCTTTGACACAAAAGAAGGGTAGCCGGGCCCCTGCTGCCTGCACAACAGAACAATTTTCTCTAAGAAAAGCTTAAGAATAATTTTATCTGAAGTGATGTTAAAAAAACCAAATCATGGAAATGAAATGCAAATGTTCCGTCTCTTAGGGTGTTCCTATTATACAAAACACACACACACACACACACACAAGAATTTTGAGTAGGAGAAATTAACTTGAACCAAAATGAAAGGGAAGAAGGGTAGAGACGTCTTACTCAAAGGCAAGCCTGCCTGAATTGCTTCTGTCACTAACCACTTAAAAGTTGAAGCACAAGGGCCTTTCGAGATCTCTAAAATTGTTCCCTGATTATCACTGGAGACTTCCCTACTTTAGAGAAATAAATATATTAACAAGGTGCTTCCTCCCACAATGTCCAGAGCTCTGTATTTAAAAATATTTTGTTACAGAAAATTATTGCCTTGTAGTTCTTCAATTATTATTATTATTTTTTTTACATCTTTCTCTTTAAAAA
The DNA here is from genome assembly GCA_963574355.1 of Loris lydekkerianus. NCBI lineage: Eukaryota > Metazoa > Chordata > Mammalia > Primates > Lorisidae > Loris > Loris lydekkerianus. The sequence goes on along the minus strand of CAUYPK010085131.1, from coordinate 94,557 downwards.
GTACGTTTTTTCTGTGAAGGTCACCTCAAATAACGTAACACAGGAAGGCTCTATTCTCTTAATAGTGCAAAAAGCCACATACATACAAGTAAATTGCCATCTAGATTATTAATTATAGAATATGTTCCAAAGAATTCTATGATCATCACAGATTCCATTAAGATGCAATAACGCACAGATAACAATACTGTTTTAACGCATGTTTGACACCCATATGTATCTTGGAAATATAAAAAAAAAAAGACTTAAAATTACAAGCCACTTAAAAAACACACTATCCCCTTATTTTAATTAATATTTCCCCTGATTCTGATGCATCAGTGCTCAGTGGTTTTGCGGCTCCCTTTATAAAGTCTAACTTTGTGTCTCCCTTTCCCCCGGCCGCACTCTCTCCTCCCCCTGGGTGGGGTGTATGAGCCTCACAGAAGACCTTGCTGTGTAGCTACCCTAGGGGTTTCTATAATGAGGCAGATCCAGGAAAGTGTTACAAGAAGGTGGATCTTGTAACGTGTCCTTCTATTTTACCGTTAAACCAGCTAAGACATTCGAATCCTGACTCTTTCGGAAACAAAGTAGTGAAAGCAGCCTCCATGCATTTAGAGAGCTTGTTTCGCAGAGAGACAGCTGGAAGCAGCTTCCAAGGAAATACTCTCTTCTGTGACTTCAAGATTAGAAGTGTGTGTGTAGGGGGGTGGGGGCGTTTTAAAAGACCTTATTTTCAAAGCATGTGCTCTTCTTGGGGGAGAAAAGCACTTCATTTTCTCCTTTTCTCTTATACAAGTTTTCAGAGGAGCCCCACTGAAGAAGCGTGTCATGCCATGTCCGTGGACAGCTGCCTCTGTGTATGATAAAGAATATTCAGAAACAGGCAGCTGTTGTCTCTAGCAAGGCTCGTGTGTGCCAGTGAGTTCTTAATAAAAATGCTAGTTTTGATTTTGCATAGGGATTAAAACTCAAACATGGTGTTAGCAAAGACTTGCATGCCTCTCAACCATGTCTTAAGTCACTTCTGGGAGATGGACCTCTGTGTCAGGCTCTCTCAACCGCAGCAGAAGGACCAGCTCACTCTTGGAGGTAGGAGCTGTCCTGAGCATTGCTGGATATTCACCAGCGTTCCTGACCCCTGCCCACTAGACACCAGGTAGCACCCACACAGTTGCCATGATCAAAAATGTCCCCAGACCTTGCCAAAATGTAGGGAAGAGATGACAAAATCATCCCTGATCCAGAACTACTGCTTCGTATTAATAGCATCCTTCTTGGAAGGATTTTGGTTGAAGGCCTGTGGCTGACAGTGGGATCTGCCGTGAGCATGCTGAGTTGTCAGAAGAATCATTTTCTTAGATAACATTTAAAGCCAACAAGAATGGTAGTAAAGTAACGCTGAAGAAAACTGAAGAAGCACTGTTCTTGGCTCACACACGTGGCCAACATAACCCACTTTGCTGACTTTGCCAGCAGGAGGGATTCTAATTCTGCTCTCCTCGGTCCCCTTTGCTTCCCATTCAAGGAGAGAATAACTGTCCCCAGGCAGACCCTGGTCCTGGGCACAGCCAGGAGCATCTCTCACCCTGAAGGGCCTCTCAGGGAACTCCTGGGAAAAGTGACTTTAAATAGCTAATTTAGAGCTACAAAGAGAGGAATTTTTCAGAGTTTGTATTTGAACGATAGAAGGGAGGAAGAATCGATAGCTTAAATAAATCTGAAGCCATGTCTATGGAGGCCTGAGGAATCTATCAGGGTATAACATAGCAAAAGGACCTCCTGAGGTGGGAAGATTAAAAAAAAAAAAAAAAAAGAAAGTTTAGAAGGAAATTGCACAATGAATGAAGTGATATTTTTCCCATTACCTGAAAGTGTAATCTCTATTCCCAAATGCAAGCAAAGAAAGATACATTCAATTTTATTATAAAATAAAAATGGAGGAATGCACAGTGAAGAAGTGAATTTTCTCATTACCTAAAAGTGTGATCTTTACTCCCAAAAGAAAAAGAAAAAAATGCATATTAGATTTTATTTTAAAATAAAAGTGAAGAGAACAAAAGTAGTGCAGAGTCAAGTGTGTTGTGTGCGAGGTGCTCAAATAACTTCAAAATGAGTGGAGGTCTTTATGTTTGGACACTATATTAGCATGGTTCTGTGCACCTTTGCTAGGGACGGGTCAGTGGAAGAGAGCGGAAGTGTAGAGGTGATGGTCTTCTAGAAGGAGTATATTTCAGTTCTTCTTCCCCCATTTGAAAATAATGTCTTATTTCAACCCATTGGCTTTATATTCCAAAGCCAATACTAATGTATAAAATGTATCAAATGGCTTGGGACACATTTTGTAACTGTTTGAAGAATTGAAAGCTAATACCCCTAAATATTCTGAATCCACAATTTTAATATCTCTAGGTTCCAGCATTTTGCACTCCGAATGTGCATAAAATAAAGCTTATTCAAGTTTATAATAATTTAATTTTTGTGTTCATACTGTCAATGGTGAGTTCATTATGATGCTTTTGTGGAGGGCAGGTATGTTCCTGATGGGTGCTACTGTGTAAAAACCTAGAAACCAATAACTCTGATCTTATGATAGTTATTTACTCGTGACGGTATAGCTACCGGTTTTGATTGGGTGGCTTCCCTTTCGGTCTTCCTGAGGGGAATTTGGGCATCAAACTTTGGATTTAAAAATTATTTCTATGGAAGTTAATTAGCTCGTTGTTGGTGGTATTCCCTCTGGATGACATTCAGGGGAATTAGGAAAGTCTGTGCTGGCACACAAGTTTAGATGACTTTGCAATAGGGAAATTACATTTTTATGGATGTGGATACACTAGTGCTGTTAACCAACATTAATTAACTCTGACGAGCGTGAGTCCCAACAGCTGTATGAAATTAGTGTGATTCTACCCACACTCTTCCCACATAGGTCAGGGAAAGGAGGAAATAAAGGTTTTTGAACTTCCATAAAAAATAAAGTGTGTTTTGTCTGTGATGCTATTCAAGCAGAAAGTGATATTTAAGCCTGCAGAGTTTTACCAGCCTGGTTGTTTTCTTCATTCTGCCAACTCATGAAAAGATAAGTTGCTTGTTCTTCTGGTTCCCAAACTCTCCCTGTGGTCCCCTCTCAGCCAAGTCTCTGCAAACCTTTGGGCCCTGGCTATGCCCCCACAAGTTCTGTATTTTGTTCATTCTGTCCTCCTTCCAGTTAAGCTCCTGGAAGTATTTACATCTGTTTAGGAAGAAGAATAATCTAAAAGCAATTGGTGTCTTGAGCTACAGCTGGGTCACACTTGGGTCTTCTGTCAAGCTGCTTATGACAACCAAGAATAGTGAGTGCTCTCACGAGTCCAGTAACCTGGATTCTGGGTTGGAATCAGAGCACAACGGCACATGCACCAGTCTGGCAAAGTGCTTAGCAGGGAAGGGGGAGTGTCTGACAAGCTGGGTAAGTCACAGGTCTCATTGCAAAACTCTCATCAGCAACACCTGGCCCAGAAGAGACTCCCCCAAACCTAATATTGCTCCTGTCACCAACAAATATTACACAGAGCTTTATAGAAAGGGCGAATTTTGCTAAATGGAAAAGATAAGCCTGCAAAATTGTGGAGCCTCTTTCTTTGCAGTTTCTAACCATTATCACTTGGAATTAAGGTTGTAGGAACCATAAATCACTAGCAGTTTTGTGTTTGTGTAATAGCCACAGCTTTCAGTGTAGAGAATGACTCAATCTAAAGCCACCAGTTCCTGAGCAACTTCAGCAAGGCAAGATGGTGTATAAACAAGACCTACTAGAATTACCCCTGATGACTTTCACATTCAGTAACTGTTTCATTGTGCAAAGCTGTTAGAGAGAATTAAAATCTCCGAGGCATCTTAGTACACCATGGTGCCACCCCACGGAGCGCTGATTGCTCTTAAAGGCTAATTTGATTATGTGCCACCATTAATGGTGAAATGGGAAAGTTTCAAAACACAGTTAGACTAAAATAAAACAATTTCCCTCTCTCTCTCCCAAGCTTACTTGTATTTAAGTTGCAGAAAACACTCAGTATTTCTTATTTAAAAGCCTGGCTGTCTCTTGGCTTCTACTGTGGGGGACATCACACTGCACGTCTGATGTGCAGTTAAGTCACGCAGGACTTCGCCCACACTATTCACCCACCACCCTGTCTCCATCACTGAGGGTTTTCTGGAGTGTAGACTCTAACAACCTGGCTGCCAACAAGAGCATGTTGGAGGTCAACAGAGGATGAGGAAGTAAACAATGTTAGACATTAGCAACATTGCACGTGCCTGAAATAGGCAGGCAACATGTTAGAGAGGAAGCAAGGTAGGCTTTGGAGTCAGAAAACCTAGATTCAAATCTCAGGACCTTGGACAGAGTCCAGTCGCTTAATTTCTTAGGTCTCAGATTCCTCACCTGTAACCAGGAGAACAAATTCCTCTCATGAAGGGAGCTATAAGAACTAAAATAAGCACATGATAAAGATCATTAGGGACACCCAATAAATGATGGCACTCTTTATGACTAGCACTGTGAAAAGGTTACAACAGCTGCTAACAATTATAGTTCGGGGGCTGGTTAGAATTAGGACATACTGTAGAGAAAATTTGCTTGTTAGGACTGTCAAGGACAAACCAATCTTAGCATCTGTCACTGCTTGTCTTGTAGGGAAGAAAGGGGTAGACAGCAGAGGAAAGAGGGCCTGGGAGCCCAGACTGGGCAAACCAAAGGCAAACTAGATAGAGCTCGTGCAATGCCCTCTGCTTAAAATTAAACCCAGGAGTCTATAACTCTCTGTCTGCCAAAGCTGCACTGATCTCTGCATGTCCATTTCTGTTCCCCTCCTTTGTTCTAGTTTCTGATTCTGATCTTTCTCTCCTCCTCTTTCTTCTGTTTTCTTTCTGATCATATTGTCTGCACATCTGTCAATCCACCTGCCTAGTATCTGTAGTCCAAGAGTCCAGGGACTTAAAAGATAAATAAATACAGGTCTGCATGCCAGTCACTATCCTCGGTAAGATGCTGTGCATACCTTGATGCTGTTCACAATGACCTTGAAAACTTAGCAACTTCCTTTTAAAGTAAGGAAATCGAAGTTGTTTTTAAGAAGCTTTCTGAAGGTCTCACAGAGAGGAGCTTCTGAAACCAGAAACTGAATCATGGATCCTCCACCCCCCTCTCAGTTCTGGTGTTCAATTGCTGTCCTAGCTGCTGACATCCTTAAATTAGAGCTACATGCTTTGCTTCATCCTGTTTTCAGGTTCTTTTAATGATCTTCATCTGAATTCAGAGATAGTGGATGAGAGGCTCTACTTTTGTTGTAACCCCAGCAGATCTGAGACAGGATTAAAAGACTCAAAGAGAATGTGGACTAGAAGAGGCCCCAGTTTCCTATTAAATGCATACTAATGACAGAGAGTTGCCTGTTCCTATTTTTACCTAGAGCCTGAGGACCACACGAGGATATATCAGCTTTCTTAATCAGAACTAAATCATTCTAACAATGTTTTGTGAGCATCCTTTCTACAGCCATCGAATGCATGAATCTCTTTGTCATGATTTGACCTTATTTGTTATAATCCTTCTGGTAGAAACTGGCTATTATTCACCAAACCTTTTTATCCTTTTTTTCCTTGGGATGTGACTAGAATATATCTCTCAACATTCCTTGCACTTAGGTGAGCACATATGTTTGTATTCTGGCCAATGGAATGAGGCTTCAGCAGGTGGAAGACAGAAGGGTCCTCAACATCAATAGTCTTGCAATTTCCACCATAATGACTCTCACTGTTCTCTGATATGAGCAAAAAGCAAAGTGCTATTATCTCAAGCAACTGAGATCTTAGAAATACTTGTTACAGATCCCATGAATTTAAAACAGCATGTCTCAATTGGGAAATATTTTCCCCTCTTAGGTATATATGTAAATGTCTAAACATACTTTTTATGGTTGCAACTTGGAGAGAGGTAGTATGGGTTTAATTAAGGAGGACCAAGAATGCTACTAAACATTCAAAACCATCTCCATAATAAAAATTTCCTTAAATTCTTTTTGAGGCAATCACCAAAAGAGCTCAAAAGCGTTCTTTGTAGTCTTTAAGGTTTTTTTCTTTTTTTTCTTTTTAATAAATCAGACAACCTTGATGACCGTGGCCTCGGTCATAGACAGCTAGTGAAGATACACCTTGCATTTCCCTTTCAACCATAACATCTAGGCCAACTCTTGGTAAAATATTATCCTAACATTTTTACTCAATTCATGACAGGCATTTGGAGCATATTCTATTTTTTAGGCACTTAACTAGACTCTAGAGAAGTGGTTCTCAACCTTCCTAATGCTGCAAACCTTTAAACAGTCCAAAGGGGTCATGACCCACTGATTGAGAACCGCTGCTCTAGCAGCTGGACAGACCAAGACGTTGTCCCTGTGCTGACACATTTTCTAAAACCCTGTTTTCATAATTCTGTTCTTTGCTTTCTCCGTTCTAGTTCTCATTCTGTTAGGAGTCTCCTACGATGGCTGCTCCCTATTATAGGGGCCAGGACTCTGCTGCCTAGGTAACCTACCTGCCTCTTGTCTTCCCTGGTAAGAGGCACCCACAGCAACCTTCTTCTACTCCATAGCCATATTGCTCTGTGGGGCCACACTCTTTCTACAGCCAGGGTGCCTCTACTACATCCCCGAACATGCAGCCTAAGCCCCATGCCTGAGATCCTCCACCTGAAATGCTAGTGATACTCACCTCTTGGGGAAATCAACCTGCCCTGCACCCCGTCTCCTCAAGATTAGGCTATCAGATGTTTGATGGCTACTCTTTAAGCCAATGAATCCATAGTCATATACTGGGAAGAAAAGACTTAAGGGGAAACTGGGGGCTCACTTCCTTTCTCCTCTAGTTTAATCAGGGAAAGGGAGCAGAAATCAAATACTTATTTCTGCCACCCACTACAAGGCAATAGAAATAGAATATGTACACTCACATGTGTATTCTCATGTGTATCCTCATGTCTGGAATAAAAGGGAAGTAACATTTGGAGGTTTCTATGGGTGTCAATCAGTTTCGTGGAAAAAAGAATAATCAGGATAGATAAATAGATGATTGAGTGCTTGATTGATGATGGGTAAATAGATAAATGTAGACATAATAGATTAGAAGGAATTAGTTTACGTGATCGTAGGGCTAGGCTGAAATCTAGAGCACACTATCAGTAAGGGTCAAGTGGAAACTCTTAGGCTGAAGCATAAGCTGCTGACCACGGGGAGAATTTCTTGTCCCTTACATGACTTCAATTCTACCTTTAAATTCTTTCAAGTGATTGGATCAATCTCACTCAGATTATGGAGGAATACCTGCTTTACTAGAACTCTACCAATTGTACGTGCTGATAAGGTCTATAATATACCTGCCCAGCAAAACCTAGGTTAATGCTTAATTAAATGCCTGGGTTCGATGGCCCAGATAAGCTGACACATCAAATTGACTATTACACTACTGTGCATTGGACAAGCACCTTTATATTTATTCCTCTCAGAAAGACCACAGGGCAGGGATTACCTCTATTTCACAAGTGTAAAAATGATGATTTTGTGATCTACAATTTTCACTTAATTAAATAGTAGGCAGCAGGATTGTTAACTTGACTCTCAAACCTGTTTTACCTATGTTGTCTATAGCAAGTTCAGCCTTTCCTTCTATATTCTAGAACTCCCACCTGGGACCTCGGGCTCTCATCAGTAGGCATGCAGCAATGTCTGACATCTCTCTCCAGGTACATAACAAAGCCACAGTTATTTAGGGCTTTCCCATAGTTTTGCACATTCATTTCTCTATTTAACTTTGATTAGTGTGGAATAAGTCCTTAGTTCCTTAGCATTAACTAAGTCCATTTGTATGAGCTTTAATCAGTCATGTAGCTAGTTAGTATTTTACCATGCAGGAGAGATAAGAATGCTTACTATATAGAATAATTTATACATGGAAATGCAAACCTATCAAGGCCAGTTCCTGAACAAATGAGATTTGTCTACACACTACAGTTGTGGTGATGAGTCAGCCTACCCAGCAAATGGTACCTGACTTTGGAGGATTTTTTTCCCCACTTAGGAAGAAGAATCCCAACATCTCTTGCCAATACACACAGATTTATATATGTCCAGATCCAGACAGATTTTTCTCAAAGTACACAAGATACTATATTTATGTATCTACACTCAAGGACATTGATCGTCCATAATCCAATCACATATACTACTGCCCCTTCTTGGGCACAAAGACTTATCCCCAGACCTTTAGATTGTTTACCTAAAAATATTCTGTTGCCTGTACATGAAATTGAAGATTCTCTTTTGTTTAATAAACCAAAGGAGTGATTTTTAAAAGTACTCATTTTTAAAACATCCTGCCAATATGTTTTTATGCTTTAGAACAGAGTCAGTGATTTATTTTCTAATTTTCATTCCCGCTTCTTTTCTTGCCCTGAAACTATTTGGGACGTGGTCAAATACTCTGTAGCTTTACAGAGACGATTTTATGGCAAGAAACAGTAATGATGTCATCTCTACCAGAAAAAAGCCTTTGCTAGGTTGGCCCACTGTCTTTAGAGGATCAAGCGTTGATTCCATTGGGGGCTTCCTGTCTTGAGCAAACAGTTTGCCTCTAAGATATTTCAGTGGATGGAGAATTAAGATGTTTTGTGGACAGGTAGCCAAATGAGCCAAGTGCATGATTCATTTTCCTAGAAAGTAAAACAAAATTTTTCTTTTAATTATCTCCTACCTATTTGTGTAATGCAGATGACAGGTTTGTTCAATTTTTTAAGCAAAGTATATTTTATCATCTGTGTAAAAAGGTTTACCTTTTTCTTATGTTTACTAGGTATTTTTTAATAGAATTGTTATTAGCTCACACACTGAGCCAATATTCCTTTCCACTAAAAATAGATTAAATAAGATAGCTTGTAAACTCATAAAACACACACACACACTCACCAGAGAAAAATCTCTTGCCTCTGGCATGCTATCATCTGACAAGAACTTACATTATTTTTTGGGTTCTCCAAATAGGAGCTGGAGCAGCCTGTCATATGAAATCTAAACTTCTCCAGCATTTCTTTGTAGAGTCCTCTGCTTACAGTAGAATCTCCATAGTTGACCGTCTAGCTGCCGTCATCTCCTCCTTACCGTGACCTAATTTTAACATACTGGACACACACAACATGTACATATCAGTGCAGTAGGCCTAATTTCTTAAGTTGACCACCTCTTTATGTTGACCAGCTTTTTACAGCCCCTTTGGTGGTTAACTTATGGAGATTCTACTGTATTTAAGTAATTTCCTTTCCTGGTAATTCTCAACAGATGCATTATACATACACACTTTAAATTTGCTTTGTAGAACTTTTTTAAATTTTTTCATTTTTAATTATTATGAATACATGTGATATTTTGATACAGGCATACAATGTGAATTAATCAAATCAGGGTAATCGAGTATCCACCACCTCAGGCATTTATCATTTCTTTGCATGAGGAACATTCCAATTTCACTCTTCCAGTTAAAGTATATCCTAACTTGTTCTTGATTAATTTTGTTGTGTTATCAAACACCGTTTATTCTTTCTAACTATATGACTATATTTTTGCACACATTAACCCTTCTGGTAACCCTTTCAAGCCTCTGGTAACTATCACTCTACTCTTTGTCTCCTTGAGGTCAATTATTTTTAATATCTAGTTCCCACATACGAGTGAGAACACAAGAACCAATCTTCGTATATTTGGTCTATCTCACTTAACTTCATGTTCTCCAGTTCTATGTTGTTGCAAATGGCAGAATTTCATTCCTTTCTATAATATTCTATCATGTATGTGCTTCTCAATGTCTTTATCCATTCATCTGTTATTGGACACTTAAGTTGATTCCAAGTGTTGGCTATTGTGAATAGTGATACAATAAACACAGGAGTGCACATATCTTTTTGATGGACTGAATTTCCTCCTTTTGGATATATACCTACTAGTTGGATTTTTGGATCATATTTTGGAGAATACCATACTATTCTCCATGGTGGTTACAATAATTTATGTTCTGGCCAACAGTGTTTAAGGGTTTCCCCTTCTCCACATCCTCACCAGCATTTGTTCATTATCACCTACCTTTGGCAACTAGGGTGAGATAACTCATTGTAGTTTTGATGTGCTTTTTGTAATGATTAATTATGTTGGGTATTTTTTGTGTGTGCTTGTCTGCCATTTGCATGTCTTCTTTTGAGAGAGCTCTACTTAGATTCTTTGCCCATTTTTAAAATTGGATTATTGATTATTTTTCCTATTGAGTTGTTGGAGCATCTTGTATATTCTAGGTATTAATCTGTTGTCAAATAGATAGTTCTAAAATACTTTCTCCCATTCTGTTTTAATCACTTCCTTTGCTGTGCAAATAGGATATGATTCTGTTTGCCCAATTTTTCTTTGGTTGCCTGATTTATGGGCATTATTCAAGAAGTCTTTACTCAGATTAATGTCCTGAAGCCTTTATTCAAGGTTTTCTTTTAGTAGTTTCATAATTTTAGGTCTTAGATATACATTTTTAATCCTTTTGATTTTGTTTTTGTATCTGGTGAAACATAAGGGTCTAGATCCATTTATCTGCCTATGGATATCCTGTTTTCCCAGCATCATTCATTGAAGAGATTGCTTTTCCCCCACTGTATGTTCTTGGAAACTTTGTCGAAAATTAGTTGACTATGAATGCATTGACTTATTTCTGTTTTCTCTGTTCTTTTTCATTGGTCCATTTGTCTGTTTTTATGCCAGTACCATGCTATTTTGATTACTATAACTCTGTAGTATAATTTTAAGTCAGGTAACAGGATTCCTCCAGTTTTATTCTTTTTACTCAGATGACTTTGGCTATTCTGGTCTTTTTGGTTCCATATAAATTATAGAATTATGTTTTCTGTTTTTGTGGAAAATGTCATTGATACTTTAATTGGGATTGCTTTGAATCAATAGATTTCTTTGGGTAATGTGAATATTTTAATAATATTGATTCTTCTAATCCATAAGCATGTAGTATCTTTCCATTTTTTGTGTCCTTTTTAATTTCTTTCAACAGGTTTTGTGTTTCCTTCCAACAATATTTTTCATTATAGAGGTTTTTCACTTTTTTCATTAAGTTTATTCCTAGGAATTTAGTTTTATTTGTAGCTTTTATAAAGATATCATAGAATATTTTTAAGCAAATTTTTTTTCTGGGTATTTGTCTAAGAAGTAGCAAGCTTCTTGCAAACAAGAAACAGATTTTCTCTTTTGAAAAATTTTACACATCCTTCATGCTCACAGCATATAATCAAAGAATAAGTACAATTTTTCTGATTATGTACATCAATAAAATTAAGTTCCTGTTCTTATAAAGAACTAAATTAGGGGGCAAAGTGACTACACTGAAAAAGCTAGTATAAAGAATTATTTTTCCCGAGTCAAGTGTTCAGACAATTGCTAATGAAAGCGAAGTCACAGCCCACTCTAACCCTGACCTTATCTCATGCAAGTTACTAGATAACTATTTACTGAAACATTAAAAGCCCAAAGAGATCAAGAGGATAATAGAGCTAAAAATCCCTGCAAGAAAACTTCCGCTACAATAAGATTATCTAATTTATTAGGAAATAACTGAGAATTTCTGGGCCAGGATCCTTGCTAATAGAAATCCAATTGTGACACCAAGCTGGGAGATAAAACGTTAAGAACAAAATTTCTTTCTAAAGATAAATTCAGAAATGGAGTTTGAAAAGGCAATGAGAATCATTGTTTGAATAGAAAAAAATATCATATGAAGAGAACTTAATTTGAGTTGGGGCAAATGTGGGTCACATAAGAAGATACTATGATTGAGAAACTTGACCTTTAAGAGACTTTGGAGATACCATGCATGTCTCCAAAAAACCCTAGCTCTAGTGACTATTATCTCTTGCCAGTACTAAAAAGACTTAGCATTTTAACTCAGATTTTTTATATTGAGACAGCATATGGTCACCATATTTGGAAGCAAATAAAATGGTGACATCTACTGCCATATTCCCATGTCCTCATTAACTTTGGGAATGTATTATAAGCAGGTAGAGAAGGCAGCTGCCTCCTGGAGAGAAAACCCCCATATGTGGAATTGCAAGAAGAAATAATGGGAGCAATCATAATACAAATGCTCATTAACTCAATGGAAATCAACCAGGAGGCTGTGGAGGGAAAGGTAAAACCCTACCCTACAGGTACAATGAACACTATCTGGGTGATACGCAACGTATAGCCATAATTTAAGCAATATAAAAGCAATATATATAACCAAAAATATTTGTACCCTGTAATGTGATTCTTTGAAATAAAAAAGAATATTATTCAATTATCATCATTCATTCAGATTGCTTGACATTTACATAAGAATCAGATGCACCAGCACCCACCAGGATTTATGCAGATTCCTTGCCACTATAGTGAAAAATCCACTCTTGCATGTTGCACATTGACTGGGGGTGAGCAGAGCAGCTGTGTGACAGGAAGAAATAAATGGAGGTAGATGGAGCACGCAGTTGTGAGTTTTCTTTGGGCCCAGGAATATCTAATAAATGGCTCTATATTAACATAGGCATGGTTTAAATTAAATAATAGTAAATCTTTGGCATCAAGAGCAGCCCTGGGAATATAGTAGCGTCTCAGGATGCAAAATCAATACTCACAAATCAGTAACTTTTATATATACCAATAATAGTCAAGCCAAAAAAATAGTCAAGAACGCTAGACCCTTTACAGTGTGCCAAAGAAGATGAAATATTTGGGAATTTACCTAACAAAGGACATGAAAGATCTCTACAAAGAGAATTATGAAACTCTGAGAAAAGAAATAGCTGAAGATATTAACAAATGGAAAAACATACCATGCTCATGGCTAATAATATGGACATTATTAAAATATCCATATTACTTAAAGCAATTTACAAAGTTAATGCAATCCCTATCAAAGGAAGGAAGGAAGGAAGGAAGGAAGGAAGGAAGGAAGGAAGGAAGGAAGGAGAGAGAAAGGGAAGGTGATGGGAGGGAAGAACAGAAAATGTAAGAAAGAAAAAAGAAAGGAAAGCAGGACAGAGAGAGAAAAAAGGAAAGAAACTAAAAATTACTCAGGGAGATTAGCTGAGACATTATACTAAAAACAGGCATACATTTTTTTGATTACACTAGAAAGACCCTTTTTCTCCCCAACTAATTCTTCTATCCTGATTCACTGAAATGCCATTGAGAAATCATTTGGTAATTCTTATCAGTATAACTGCTATTAATACTCCCCCACTACAGCTATACCAACAATTCATGACATAGGCAAATAAATTTAAATAAATAGTAAAATAAATAAACATTTCATCATTTAGATTATGTTCTTTGGAACAGAATTTAGAAATGTATACTTTTCCTTACAGATTCACCTTTTTCAATTCATTGAAAAAGAATTACCAATTAGCTTTTATTACACAAATAAGAGATCAAGACTCAGAAAAGTTAAACTATCTAATGAAAGTCACACGGATAATGAATTTCATAGTTGAAATACACAAGCAAGTTTTCTGACTTTAAAATGTGCTTCTGGTACTCTAGTACGTTCCAAAGAAGTTACAGAGAGCTCAATCTCCTCAGCTCCGTTTCCTCAGCCCATTTCACAGACGGTCATGCTGAGGCCAAGACACTAGTAGTGTCCACTGTGCTATATCCATTTAGTGACAAAACGGAGGTTCTTGACCTCTATTTTAGAGAGTTTTTCATCACTCCATCTCTATGTGATCTCCTGCATACATTCTGAGCAAGACAATATTGTTTTGTTCATATCCAGTCTGATATCCAGCTTACTAAGTAAGTCTTTTCTCCCAATAAGAAATGTAGAAACAAATCCTTTTTAAAAATAATGAAGGTCTGTTAGCACTACTGCTCACCTCAAAAATGTGTTTAGGAATTATTAATATGCCCTCAGCATTCTGATTTTCTTGGCTTTCTGAAGCTAAGATGTTACAGAAGAGTTTTCCTGGCTTTGATCACAGGCAATCAAAGGCGACTTTGAGTAGCTTCCAGGGAGACGTTGCTGCCAGAAGACTCAGCTCTGCTATGCAGAATAAATTGTTATAGAACCTCCCTGCATTCTTAACTCCAGATCAAATTAGGATCAGAAGGCTATTGTTGGCACCCAGGAGTCTGTGGTTTTAATTTTCTTATCTGCATTTTTTTCCCTGCCCATTCCAGGTAGCTCTCACAAAAAAATATGAAAATGGCGTTCACTTGTTGCTTGTTCTTTGCTACTTCTCACTTTCATGTTCGTAGCAAGGAAAAGAGCAATTGATTCTACCAACAGCTCCTGCATTTTGAATTCTTATGTGTATAACTATCTTCATAAGCCCCGAATGCCCAGAGCACACACTCTTACTCAATTTTTGAAATTTAGGTTTTATGCCAGCTGGATTCTTTTGGTATTGATCACAAGTGTTTATGCTCCTCTGCCCAGCAGGGTTTTGGTCATGAAAGTCAATAAATGTAAAACATTGCACAGAGTTCCCACCCAACCCCCCCCACCCCCCCCCCCCACACACACACATTGTCACGTCTCTGGCAAAATTTATGGAAATAGAAAGAGTCATCTATTTGGGTTATTTCTACAGTTTGGAAATTTTGGATCTTATGTTTTCTTAAGCTACTCAGGAAGGTTCCAAACTCAAATCTGAGAGGAATGGTGCAGACTAACCCAAGAGGCCTAGAGAAGAAATTTCCCTGGTATTTGTTGCTTACTCCCTCCTGTGAGGATTCACCAGTGACCTTGACCTCCTTGTTGATGAACTCTCTGGAGATTGATCCTCTTGCAACTGAGTTGAATAAGTTTAGACAAACAGCCCTTCTTTCGAATCTCCATAGTATAACTGAAATACTGCTGGAAAATTCAAACATTCCTTTTCTTAATGCTAGGGGAAATGAATTGGTACATAAACTTAAACTAAATAAAGGTAGCTAAGGAAGATACGGCTTTTTTATAGTATTTGCTGGGGCTCAGGAAAGGGTATTGGAAAAAGTCTTACGTCTATTTTATTTTTTTAAGAAAAGGTTCAGCATGGTCAAATTCTAATTAAGAAAAGAATTAGGGGCTGGGCGCCTATAGCTATGTGGTTAGGGTACGGGCCACATGCTCCGCAGCTGGTAGGTTCAAACCTAACTCAGGCCTGCAAAACAAACAAACAAAATAGCCAGGCTTTGTGGTGGGCACCTCTAACCTATAGTCCCTGCTACCAGGGAGGCTGAGGCAAGAGAATCGCTTAAGCCCAAGAGTTTGAGGTTGCTATGAGCTATGACGCCATGGCACTCTACTGAGTGTGATAAAGTGAGACTCTGTTTCAATTTTTAAAAAAGAAAGAAAATAATTGGTCAGAAGGGTGCAATTAAATTTAAAAACTGGCATTAAGTCAGAGAATATGTCTTCAGTGTACTACGAAATTTGTCTGCCATCACTATCGACGCTTCTCAGTCTTTGTTAACTAGGAGTGAGCGGCTGTCTTTCTTCCTTCACCTGTGATCAGGGTCTGCCTCACTAACCTTAAACCACATAGGAAAGCACAACATAGTTGGAGGTTTCCATATAGATCACGAAAAGGAAACACAACAAGAATTGAGGCATCCTGATCTCCAGGAAGCTCTTGCTCCTGGGCTAGGACACTGTTTAAATGGCATGGGTTGTATTACTTTGGGAGGTCCTTTCCCGCCATCCTCTCATGACCATGCAGACCTCAGTTGAGAACATGTTCTTCCTTCGTACACTCATACATTCCGTCAGATCACAATCAAATCTTACAGTCCTGGGAGCTCTTGTTCATAGTAACTGTGATTCTCCACTTTTATTTTTTATTTGTTGGGCTCATAGCTAAACTCTCTGAAAGGAATTTTATTTTCGTTATTCCTAAGTTCTTGGAAGATACCTTCTAGTATCCCACACAGACTGACAAAAAGTAATGTAGTTTGTTGAGATGCAACAGTGAAAATTCCCTTTGAGTAAACCTGTGAAAGATGTATTTTTGATCATCTGATTAGGGTGTGGAAAATGGTTAATTGCAAAAGATGCTTTCTGTTTGTTTTGTGTGACAATATCTTGATGCAGAAAAAAAAAAAAGTCTTTTCCATATATGTAAAAACCACTGACAGTTACCTTGAACATCAAAAGAACAATGCTTGAAACTGCTTCTCCGGTTGTTTGCCTTCAGTTGGCAATTCTGCTTTTTATTTGTGTGCCGTCTTTTTTAATGTGAGGTCTATAACTTCTGTTGCTCAATGACTCATTATAATCAGTAACCCTCTACTTCAGATCAGCCAAAAAGTTCCCCTTGAACTTTCTCTCATAATTACTTTACAATGAAAATCGCTGAGTGAAATCTTAACTCTCCTGAGCGAACATTTCTAGTTTTCTGGATTAACCAGAACTGTACTAATAAATGTGTCTGAGCTTTCCTCCACATGTACTCCTGTACAGACAGAGATGCCTAAGGAAGATCACCTGCCATGTTCAGTTTTTATCCTCTATTTCCATAATTCCTTGTTTAAATCTTCATTAAATCACCTGTTTAGTGCTTGCAACAATGTCATGATTTGCATTTTGTTTCACCCCCTACACTGTTATATTCAACCTTGTTCCAAGGGCGTGGCACAGAAATTTAGGTGTTTAATGTTTGATAAAGAAATTAGTTTCAAATCAGTGCTTATATATGCTATCCAATCCATAGTCTAGTCTAGAGAAATGTTAATATAACTGCTAATGTAACAGTGAGTCTGAAGATGTGCCAAATAGTACTGACCATTATGTTGTGGATATCTTCTCTTTATTAAAGTTAAGAAATATAAAGTTGAAAAACTTTTGCTTTGATTGGCTAATTTACTGTACAATATTTTATTTGTTGTGGACCCTACATTTCATTCCCTGGTTATTAAGGATGCAAAAATACCATATTCAGGGCAGCTGAATGCTAGGAACCAGAGTCAGAATATGTTTCCATGAAGAGAAAAAGAGTTGGTGGGTCACCAGTCAGCATGACATAGCAATTGGAAAACTCCTTTGGCAAGAATTTCCCACTGCTAACATGTATGATGCTTGACATTAGCCCAAAATCCATTTTATAGCTTCCATAGGTAATCATGTTATTATATTTGTAATTTGCTTAGAATCGCTAATATATGTAGATGGTTCAGAATTTGTGGGAAAAAATGTATTTCAAAGTACACCCGGAAGAGTCATTCTCCCACCATGTCTGTCTACCCTCCCCCAAAGCATTCATGGTAACCACTTTAACGTTCCTCCAACTTACTTCTTTGACTTTTCTCCCAACATTTCATTTTGAAATGTTTCAAACTAAGAGAAAAGTTACAAGAATCTCATAATGAACACCATATGCCCTTCATTGAGATTCATCATCACTTGGTGACATCTCGTGATGTTTACTTTACCTCTTTCTCTTTGTATGTACATGTACACACATTCACTTGAGAGTTAGTCACAGAAATTCTGATACTTTACCCTTAAATCCTCCTAAAGAAACATGCAGAAAATCTCGGAACACTTTCAAAAAGGAACGGGTTTTAAGGGGAGAGATCCAGCCCACTTAGTTTTAAACCATAAAATACTGCCTCTAAAATCAAAAGAGTGTAGTACTAGACATACCCAGACAGACACACCAGAGAAACAGTGTTGGGTACTTTGAAACAGACGTAAGTCTATTTATGGAAACCTCAGAAGCAATTAAGGTGACATCTCAAAGTTATGAGTGATAGGTATGTTTTTATAAATAGTGTGGGGAAAACTGGATACATATCTGGAAAAAGGGTATCTAACTGTAGATTCACTGCATACATAAAAACTCCAAACACGGAAAGCATGAAACATACCAGGAACTATTCATAGAAACCACGCACAAATTTCTTTATAAACAAAGCATAAGAAAATCCAGGTACGTTTTCAAAACTGATAAATTCTATAAAAGATTTTAAAACATCTCATGGAAAAAAGTTACATGTGTGTAAGCGATCCATTCACAAAACCACTTTCAATCCATATGTTTATTGAACCAAGCAATAAGGTTTATTTTTCAGGGGCTACTGAAGTTCAGACAGAGCTGAGTTCCTTTCTCTGCAATTGTCAGGAAACATGTGCTGGGTGACTCACTGTTGTGTCCCAAGAAACAGATATTGTACTTGGAGAATCTGTTTCCTGTATTTAACATCCTTGTAAGCATGTCCATCTGGTTCTCACTCTCTCGCTCTCTTCATACTTAAGGTTGCATTTAACTTATGTCTGATAAAAACATGGGATTCTTCAATAAAGATATTGTGTGAATTTAGAAGCATCAGAAGAAAAAAAAAATCCCCCTTCAAAATTCTTTTTGAACAGGAGAAATAAATCGAACTAGATCATATTTGCACGAATGATTCTATTTTCATTTAAGGGAATTTTGTATCCAAAGATTCTGCAGAATTAGGTAAATTCCTTACCATAGTTTTCTTAACTCATTTATTTTTATCTGAGGGCATATGGTTAGGATTCTCTCCTTGGCAGAATGAAACTAATTTCAACGTATTCCTGTAAATGAGGCCCTTGTACCTCCCATGATTAAATATTCACAAACATCACCCACAGCTTTCAAAAGGACTCTGTCTCCTTCCCACAGCAAAGGCCTGGGAAGTGATAACCATCCACTTCCTGGTGACGGGCAAATGCAAGAAACTGTATGAGAATCCAATTTGTCAAATACAACAGCAATCGATTTTCCACTGCTCTATCTGTAGAAACATGAAAAATCCCTAATAAGATTTTACACTAAAAAAAAGTAAATATTGGATAAGTTAAAATATGATAGTTTAATAAAAATAGTCATGCTCCAACTGGTCATTCAAGCAGCAAGCTCTGAAATCTTGTACAGGTAAAATTAATACATCAGGATGGCTTCTGTCTCTTTTAAGAAATGTGTGTCTTTTAGTAGTACTATAGCCTGCTTAAATTTAAAAAAAAAAAAAAAAGCCTTTTTTTAGCAATATGATTTTAAGATCATTCTAGAATTCCAAGGATAGAAATAGGAAACGCTTATTTCCTTATTACAATCTTTTCAAAATATATTTCTGGGGTGAAACTCTATTTAACAGTAGCTGCACCCACAGTAATTTCAGAACCTTTCCTATCATCAACCACTTTTACACATAGTTTGCACCATTTTAGAATATTACTATTGCTGTTTAACACCGACAGAAAAATAGGTCGATATTCCAATGAAACATAAATCAACCTGTCAGGACTGAACATCATAGAAAGATCAGATCAGCATAAGAAAAATCTAGTCAAAGGCTAGGTGTTCAACCCTATCACTCTGGGAGATGGAGGCAGTTGCATTGCTTGAGCTCAGGAGTTCAAGACCAACCTGAGCAAGAGTGAGACCCCCATTTCTACTAAAAGTAGAGAAACTAGCCAGGCACGGTGGGGCAGGTGCCTATAATCCCAGCTACTGGGGAGACTGAGGCAAGAGGATCACCTGAACCCAAGAGATTGAAGTTGCTGTGAGCTATGACAATGGCCCAGAACTCTACCCAGTGAGACAGAGTGAGATTCTGCCTAAAAAATAAAATAAAATAAAATAGAAAGAAAAAGAAAAATCTGGTCTCCAAATTTCAAGTGATGGTGAAAGATAAACATTTAATACCTCAGGAACTCATTTTCCTAAATGGTGAAAAGCAAAGTCTTCAAAGGCCAAGAAGTTTCTTAAGGATGAGAGAAGCAAGTGAAGGGGTGGCTTAGAGAAGGCTGAGTGTGCCAGCCCCAAGGCCCCAAAGTGGAAACAGAAGGGGCCAGGATTAACCAGATGTCTGAGGGTGAGAGTGCAGAGGCCCCACTTTAAGGACAGATTTTGTAGGGAAACAGAGCAGTAAAATTGTTAAGGAAGTTGATTTCTAGATCTTCAGCTTCCACGGTGATCTTTCCCTTGACCTTCCTGAGAAAGTATCACAGTCCAGGTATGTCCTTGGTGGGTTGCCCTGCCTGCCT
This sequence comes from Loris lydekkerianus, assembly GCA_963574355.1. Taxonomy (NCBI): domain Eukaryota; kingdom Metazoa; phylum Chordata; class Mammalia; order Primates; family Lorisidae; genus Loris; species Loris lydekkerianus. The sequence goes on along the minus strand of CAUYPK010085131.1, from coordinate 74,472 downwards.
TAGCAAAAAAAAGGCCAGCCTCTCCACCAGCCAGTCTCTCTGTGGTGCTTTGTCACAGGTATGATGACATCCCCATGACTCTCATGATGAGGTGAGAAATTTCTTACCAGGTCAGGTGCTTTCACACAGTTTACTACCAAAAAAACTAAAAGAAGACCTAACGGAGCTGGCTAACAAATACGTAAAGCTACCTTGACCACAGTGCACTACTTGATGTGCACACGTGGCACCAAAGGGGCTCAAACACGTGGCCACAACATAAGTCTCTCCATTCCCACTTCCTTATTTATCTGTTCAAAAGTTCTGAGCTGGCTCATAGGGTGGTTGTGAAGATGTAGGTTAATCAGAAAAATAAGGAGATGTAATAAGTACTACCTGAGCGCTTGCTGCTATTACCACTTTTATATTTTCTTTCTTTTTTTTTTTTTTTTTTTTTGGGCTATTACCACTCTTATAATTTGTTTATATTTTCTCAATGAATTGTGTAATGGTTTATTCCAAAAGAAATTTTTTACCACTTAAAATATTTTGGTCACAGAAAACTACAATTAATACATGTTGTAAATGTTGGATATATCCGTGACTCTGTGTGTGTCCATTGAAAAAAGTATGACATTATTATCCATGAAAAATTTCCAAATCATAAAATCATATTTTGGAGGTAAAGTTCTGGGAAGGAAGTTCAAGGAGAAAAAGATGATAATGTAAAAACTGTGAAAAATCATGTATTGCACATTTTTATATTAATGACAGTGGGAATCAAATCACATTGGTATTTATGTTCTACTGGACACTTTTAATGGAGTAAAATAATTATTTTTAAATACCAATATTTCAGGAATGCTAGAAATTACTATATGTCTTTGACAAGTATTTAAATTACTTATAAAATGGTTTTAAGTATTTTTAATTACTTTTTTCTTGTGAGGGGGAATAATTAAAAGGTAAGAAGACCTCTGGTTTACACCATATAAAATGAAAGTGCCTTCACTCTTCCTAATCTCCACGCCACTGCCAGTGCAATTGGCTAAAAGTTCTGGCTTTTTATTTTCTTTTTTAGTTTGCTTGTTAGTTTTTTTTACAGTTTTTGCCCGGGGCTGGGTTTGAACCCACCACCTCCGGCATATGGGGCCAGCACCCTACTGTTGAGCCATAGGCACCACCCAGTTCTGGCTTTTTCTTACCTCCTCTTAAACTTCAGTTCCTCACTGCCTCTAAGAAAAATCTAAATATTTCAGCACAGTACACAACCCCTTCAGTTTTCCCACATCCTTTTCCTGTTCCTTATTCTGCAGTTTCACCAGGCTCCAAACTCCATCAACCTCTAAACACCAGCCATGGGAACTACCCTCCCTGTATCTCTTCCTGGTTCCCCTCCCTAGATCACCTTACTTCTTATTCCTACCACATTCAGTCTGTTTACATGTCACTTTGCCAATGAGTTCTCTGTAAACTGCCCTGTCTGAAATAGCACTCTTGGCCCTATCATCCTTAAACTCCTCATCTTGCTTTAGTTGTAATCCCAGCACTTTTTACTACCTATCATCATATTAATTATCATATTAATGTCTTTTTTTCTCCAATGGGCTGTACTTTCCATGAAGGAAGAAACTCAGTCTAACTCAGTCTAACTTTCCCATTCTTGTACCCCAAAACCTCAGAATCACCCTGGCACATGATAGACACTCAATAAATATTTTTGATGAATGCATACATGAATAAGACAGTATTTGATTTTGTATCCCTAACACAGTTTAATGTTGCAATAAATATGTACTTGACTTGAGAACAAAAGGCTATGTTGTTATTTCCAAGAACAATATCTAGTCCACTTACTAAATGTAGAATATAAAAGTCTGAACACAATAACTAAGAAAATGCCATGAAGGCTATGTTAACCACTTCAATGAAAATATTTCAGACTGTATATAAAACTAGCACATTGTACCTCATGATTGCATTATTGGACATAGCTATGATTTAATTAAAAGAAAACATTTTAGCAAATGATGGTTTTGTTTCTAAAAGCAGCAAAATAAAGAATAAATTTCATTAGATAACTAAATTCCCTTTAAGTTCTATGACTTCATGATAATTTAAGATATATACATGTATTAAAAATAGTCACCTTGTATAACCCTATTCTCTAAAATATGGTTTCTCTACAGTAACTACTTGGAGATATTTTCATATTTAAAAGAAAAAGAACAAAACTTTTTGAACTTTTTTCAAATTCATCATCTATTATTTCCACCCAATGTATTTTCTTTAATTTCTTAAGCACAATGCGTAACATGCTGCTTTTCATCCAATCAAGTTGCATCTCTGTGGGTCACGTAGCAATGCAAGAAGCTTGCTAAAAAAGAAGTAAAGTATCTCCATGTGGCTGCAAGAAAATCTGACACCCTTCCTCTTGGTATGATACAGATAATACTACGGAACAGTTTCTGTTTCTTCTGAGTATTTAGTTTGGAATCTTCTCGAAGATGGAAAGCTGGTCATAATTGATCAAGGTGGCTTTACAGAAGTGCACACACACACACACACACACACACACACACATGGGTTCATGAGCACACACATGGCCTCCACAGATACATGGGTTCATGAGCATACACAGCCCCCCCCACACACACACATAGACAGGGGGAATTAGGAACACAAGGGAGTCATTGTGGACAAAATTGCCAATGTGGGAAACCTCCCAGCACTCAGACCAATCAACTCTCTGTTTCTGTCCAGTGCCACCAACTTCCGTTCAGTCCTGCGCTGTCTTCCAACTAGCCTTAGTAGACTTAGCTCCTGGGTTATCCCTGAGATTGCCCTCAGACATTTCTGAACAATCCACTCAGGCAGTTTGGGGAAGATTGGCTTCCCATAATCAAATAAACTGAGTTTTTCAAGGACCAGTATAGTTCACAACAAAATCAATAGAGTACAAATAAAATTGTCCTAGTGGGAGATAAACAGATAGATGCGCTCCTACTCAAAGTCATGTTATGAAACTTAAAATACTTCTCAGACCTGTGTTTTGGAGGATGATTGTATCTGACAAGAATATTTGTTCAGAATGCCTACTCTGTTCATTGCATGAATACTAAGGTAATTTTATTTTAGGTTTCCAGAGTTGAGGACAAAAATCCTTCATGTGACCTCCAGACTCAGCATTTGCCATGAAATAGTGAAAGCTAATTTGTATTAAAGGCTTGGGTTGCCCCAGAAGGGCTAGCAAAGTCTTCTTTAATGGATTAGCATAGGATTTTAAGTGAGTAGATGTGAGAAAAAGCTAAAACCCGGCTGCAGCATTAGTAATTTCCAAGATTTGGATATGGCTGTGGGACAGGAAGGCTCTAAGTGATGTGCTAAAAACAGTTTTCTCTTTCACGTCGCCTTCTGGAATGTGCCCCTTTTATTTTGTCATTCTTGGCGTGGTTCCCCCACTTTCCAAGCCGTCTCTGTCGTTTCATTCTGCCTGAGTATTTCCTTTCCAATATTTTGGCTGAATGTTCAGCTTTGTTAGCAGAAATGCAAAGTGAGCGCTTTGAAGCATTACTCAATAAAATCCAATTTTAAACAGTGAGAGCTACATTGTCCCCCATCCTTGGGGAAATGAGTCTTCAGTTGCTCTGTGCTTCAGGCAGAAAAGTCGGAGCCAGAATTACTGCCCAGGCCAGAGTCTTGCCAAGACCATCAGATAAGCCAGCTGGGTAAGGTCTAACAGGCCACATTTAAAAGAGGACTTCTCAGAAAGATCAAACTGCCTTTTGAAATTGTTAAGCATAGGTGAGTTTTATATAGTTTTGGTTACAACATAAATTGATGACACACTTGGAGGTATGAACGTATTTTTTGAAAGAACTCACATTTTCTTAACTGATACTTAAGGAATATGGAATATTCATTACGTAATAACAACTGTTTTAAGATCAACAGAAACATCATTTAAGTTTTCAGAAAACTTTTCCTTTTGCAAAATTTCCCATTTAATAAATATTTAATACATTTCATGAAATAAACCCTTAAGACTAGAACCCATTTTCAGATACTATTTGATTTTTATAACTTTTTCTGAAGAGATGAACACTGCAATGTCATCTTCACAAGTAAAGAAACCAAAGTCCACAAGAGATATCTACAGTAAGTGATTTATAGTTTAAACTTTGGATAAAAGTAGCCTTGACTCTGTAGCTATGTGCTATTATATAAATGAATCAGGAATTGGACAGCTCTTTTCTTCTCTTGTTTTTCTTTCCATTTGATTTCCTGGCTATAGATAAAGCAAGGCCATGTTAAAAAATGAGGTCATGCTGACAATAATTTTGATTGGTTAAAATTTAGATCACAAGTGGTAAATATCTGAACAGGTTGTTTACAAATATCTGTGACCGCAATCACCAGGGTGAGTTAATTGCTTTCCATGTACTTAGATTTAACATCATTTCTACATCACAGTAAAGAAAATTATTTGTTTTGATTTCTTTCCATATTTTGTTTAGTAACACTTAAACTTTTATATTTTTTAACTCCTTTCATTCATTGCCTTTTCTTTGGTATTAGCAATGTATCAGTCTCTTCAAAGATGTTTCTAACTTTTAATTGTCCATGCACTCCCACTCAATATAAACGTAATATTCTGGTTATTTAGATTCACACAGCCTCCTCTCTCCTGGACAGGTACATAGCAAACGTAAGTCATTCAGTCGTCCTAAGCCAATAGAAAGTTTTTGGGAGCAATGAGGAAAACATTTTTAATTATAAAATAGTTTTTAATGTATTGTTGGACAGAAAATTATACTTTGTCAAGGGATGAAATAAGGGATGTCACCAGCTCATATGGTACATTTGTGAGAATTAGAAACAGGGACCTCTTTGAGTACCAATAAAATGTAAAACCCTTATGCTAAGAGAAACCACAGTGGATACATTTCAAAGTAAAGTGCAATTAAGATCCATGTGTGTATTCAACAAACAATTATCATATGTCACATAGTTTTGTAGGCTCTTGGAATACAGTAATAAATAAAGCAAAGTTCTTTCTTTCATGAAATGCACATCCTCCTGGGGGGGGGGGGGAGATAAAAGAATAAAGAAGTGAATATATACAAGGCTAGGTTCTGACTCATGCTGTGAAGAGCAATGAGGTGTCAGACATGGGGAGAGAAAACAGTCTCTGGGTTTGGAGTATGCTCTGATTCATAGTCAGAGAAGTCACTCTGGGAAGGTTAATTGGGTTGTAAACCAGGCAATTTAGGGAGTGCACAGGTTGGAGCTCCCTGAATGCCAGGCCAAGGAGGCAAGGTGCAAAGTGCCCTGAGCCAGGAGCCCTGTGTGTGGGAAGAGCTGCAGGGAAGCCAGTGAGATAGGAGCACAAAGATGGGTTAGATGGGTTGCTGGTGGGAAACAGGACTTACAGGTCCTTGGGGGCAAGACCCAAGAGGCAATGTTGGCAAGAATGTGAGTTCATTTCTGAGTAAGAAGGGAGGCCACTGAGGCACTTGGATCAAACATGACTGTGAAAAGAATCATTGGGCTGTAGTGTGGGAAATGGACTGACATGACAGAAGGAAGCAGAAAGGACAGAGAGGAGGCTCCCCAGTGACCCTGGAGGAAGTGGCCATTATGGAAGTAGGTACTTCACTTTCTTTCATCTACCTAAGCCTGTTTAGGTTGAGCAAATAAAGTACTTCACTCTCTTTCTTCGAACTAAGCCTCATTGCTCACAAGAGCTAATTGTTACACTTTTTTTTTTGGGGGGGGGGAGTTACTTTTATCTCTAAAAGATATTTGATGGTAGGTAATTTTTTTATTTCAGATTCAGATTTATTTCAAAAATTTTTATTTGATGGTAGGTAATTTTTTTATTTCAGATTAATATGAGGGTACAGATGATTATGTTACATTGTTTGCATTTGTTGGGTAGAGTCCAAGCTGTAGCTGTGCCCCTTACCCAGGAAGTGTGCCATGTACCTTTACATTGTGCCTGTTAGGTAAGAACACACCTCTTCCTCTTTCTCTCTGCCTCCTCCCCTCTGCTCCCACTTGAGTTTAATTGAGTTTTTCTCTTGCGTTGGTGTGTATTAGTTCATCTACTAGCTTCATATTAGTATTGAGTACATTGGATTCTTGCTTTTCCATTCTTGGATAAAGAATATGGATATTTTACTAAGCAAAATGTTCTCCAACTCCATCCACGTTAATACAATAGGTGCAAAGTCTCCATCTTTTTTTTAAGACTGCAAAGTACTTCATGGTATACATATACCACAGTTTATTAATCCATTCATGAATTGATGGGCACACGGATTGATTCCACATTTTGATGATTGTGAATTGAGTTGCACTAAACATTCTGGTACATATGTCCTTATAAGAAAAATGATTTTTTTTTTTCTTCTGGGTAGATACCCAGTAATAGGATTGCAGGAACAAATTGTTATACTTTCAGAGATGTCACAAGTGTATTGTTAAACACAGAAACACAGTCATTATGAAAAAAGTTAAACTTACAATTAATTATAGTGAAAATAAAAGTCATGAATATTAAAAATGCACACTATATATGAAAACCCTAATTATTTTATATTTTCTCTGCTTTGGAGTTTTACCTCTATTATGTCCATGCAGTGGTAATATCATATAAAGGGGCAATTCTGTCCATCGCTCTTATCTGTGTTGAGTGACATCATGTCAGCAAATTGAAGTTGGCTAGAATGAGAATGTTTACCGCATGGAAATCTACATCTGTGAACACTAAAAGAGGTTGATATGTTATTTTGTTGGTTGCCTAGACTTAATAAAGTGATGGAGAAAATGTTATAATTCAGATTTAACTTACAAGTATGCCACGTCTAGTGCTGAAGCTGAAAGGGATTTCAGTTTAATAAATATAATTTGTATAAGAGTTAGAAATCATTTCATGGTAAATCACAAATTTAATTACGACAACTTTTTGGGAGAAAGAATGAGCGGATTTGTATGTAACTCCATTCATAAAATTATGTTTAAATTTCAATTATAGGTTGGGCACAGAGAAGAAAGACAAACCCAGTAAGAATCAACAAAAATGCTCAGATAGCTAGAATATAGCAAGCAATATTCAACTGGCTATACAAAATTTCCAGTAAACAGTATTATGTATTTTATCATTATTTTTAAACTTTTTGCTATACTAATGTTAGGATAATGTACGCTAAACTTTTTCACTCTTATTTTGAGAGCTGGCTGTTAGACCTTTACCAGCATATCTCTTGATAAGCCTCTTCTATATTAGTATTTACAGTCTGAAAATCATGTACACAAATGTTACATGATACATCGAAAGTCAGAAATATCTTAAAATATTGGGCAAATGGTCACTTAGCAGTAGCAGACCCCCAAGAAGCAGGACTGAAAAAGGATCTTCCTCAGTCAGATGTAACCTACTAAAGGGACATGACACAAGCTTCACTCACCTCTTCCATAAAAAGTCAGTTCAGTACCATGATATTTACATGAATTTCATTGAAACCATTAAGCATCACTCCATCATGCATGGCGTTTTTTTCACACTTGTCTTGTTCACCAAGAAAATCAACCACAGATACTGCTTATCAAATTGTTGTCACTTTTGACCTTCTGTGACTTGGAATCACACAGAGCTAGAGTATGGTGACAGGTATATATTGTTCAGAGAACATTTTGTTTTGATCCAACGCCGAGTGAGGCAGCCGTGTGGCCTCCATTATACTACTAGCACATCCATAATTAATTTTCTAATAGGTAGATGCCACTATCTCTCGAGCTGCTATCACTTTTTTAAATATTTAAATGTATTATTGATATTCATGGGATGAAGTCAAAAGACATATCCCTCTAAAGGTGATGTTTTAGATATTTGACTTTTAACAAATTAAAACTTGTCTGTAGTCATACAGTTCAAAAGTTGATTCACTGGCAAAGTAAAAGATTGTTAAAACTCGTGATTACCGTCCACTCAAGTTGCCCATTTAGGATGCTTCACTGGAAAAGAATCCACAGTTACGGATCCATTGATCCATTGTTGTGACCCCCAAATTATGGTTGCCAACTCCGGTGGGGGGGAAAGACAGTGGCAGTGGGAATGGAAGGCAGGTAACTATGGTGCATCCAAATGACACTGTATCAGTGTTGCTCTCCGCCCCATCTTTGGAAGTGCCGTGTGGTTTCTGTACCTCAACCTTACCTGGCCATCTCTCAAAACCTGACTCTTCAGAAAGACAGGCAGAGAACAAAATGAAACAAAAGATATGCAAGAGTTTTAGCTAAGTTTCATCTTGTAAATGGAAAGTCAAATGTGTATCTGTGGGCAGAGGAAATACCTATTGGGTGGATGTAATCAGCTATTTGAAATCTTAGGTGCAGTTTCTAAGAAATTTCACTTTGAAGAGCTCATTTACATTAAAAAAATGTTCTTTGGAATATTGATGCTCATGAATACTATAGTTTCTAAAACTCCCTGTGTCATTCTTAAGATATTGTGGGTGTTATTGAGAATAGGTTCTATCTGCCTATCCTGTTTTGCATGCATGTACAGCTACCTCTCCGAAAGGAACTCAACATGATAAAAGTTCCTTTAGAACAGTGATTAAAAAAAAAAAAAAAAAAAACAATAATTATCATAGGTGGTTCACTTGGGCTATAAAAAGTGGAAAAATATATTTATACCCCAATTATATACTTTGTAGAATTGAGCAGCTCCTTCATGTATAGACTGGCTAAGTAGGGATTTGGGCAATGTTTACAAATGATTGGGTATATTGCCATAATACTTATAAATTTTGCTTTCCTAGAAAAGGAGAGCACATTTAAAGTAATAAAAGCATTGGGAAAATTTAGTGATTATTATGAACATTCAGTGTAATTACTTCAAAGCCATGCATCTTTGCATTTACTTTTTTCCCCTCTCAATTCAGGGAGTGATTAGAAGCTGAACTGGGTTATTAAAACATCTTAATTTTTTTGGTAGACATCCACAGCATTTCCAAACAACCAAAACTGCTCTCCAGAATTTTTAGATTCAAAATCATTTCTTAAGCTTGTGATAACTCAACCCAAAATATACAGGTCCACCCTCTTATACATAGGTAACACTTCCAAAAACCTTATCTATCTCTCCCTCACTCCTCTCTCCCTCTCTACTACAGTTGAAAATATGAAAAAACTTCCACATAATGAAAACTAAAGAAATCTGGGTCTCTTATTCCAAAGATGAGGTTTGGGGGTAATACTAAGTCTTATTACTACCTAACCTATGGTTCTCACATCACAACCTATATAATTTATTTCTCTGTTGCTTGTTTATTGCCCTATCTCTCACTAAAATGTAAACTCACCTCATAGGGATCTTGTCTGCTGATCACTGATTATCCCAAGAGCTGCCTTTATGTGTTCAGTAATTATTTGTTCCATAAATCATTTTGTATACACCAAGCAGTACAGTGCAGCATTATTGGTGGTCTGTCTCATGTTCTTTCTAACTGAAAATTCCTGACCAGTAAACTTTGTGGAAAAAAATAAGGTAGGCATTTGTCTTTCTCAATGTCTTTCTTCCAAAGGGAACTATCCTCACTAAGGTCCTTACCACCTGCCTTCTCTCTTTTGACTATCTGCTAACCAAGACTTCCCTCTGCTGTGAAGTAAAGACAAATGTTCACCCTTTATCACTCTCCAAATTCTCTCATTCCTCAGCACTCAAAGAAACTTCTAGACTTGGGCGGTCTGAGAAACTGTAAAGAACTTGAAGCTCAGGGTGATAGAGGGTGGTATGATAAAGGGAGAGAAAAGGATGGTGAGGATCAACTAGATTCCCAGTCACAATTACCTTGCTTCCTTGGGAAAAAGAACTCTAGATTTCAACTACTCAAAATCCAAATAACAACATGGAAAGTTGAATGCACAACCCATGTGTAGGTTGAACTCTGCTCATGCAGCATTTTCTCTCCTTTCACATCACACTGATAGTTTATTTCCATATTTCCTCCCTGTTCACACTACTTATTACACAATTGCAAACTACCTCTTAATACTTTCTAATTATTTCCTTCATTTCTTATTACCATCTGGCATCCTTTATTTTAGACACATACTTTATAAATTTATTTTGTTTACCATCTAGCTCTCCTTGTTGTGCTAGACTATAGCTCCATAAATGCAAGGAATTTATCTGGTTTGTTTAACTCCATGTCTTCAGGGCCTAGAAAAGTGCCTGGCACATGGGAAATGTTCAGTAATTGTTGGCAGAAAGAGTGAACGATGTAACTGACATATTGCATTCTAAATTGATGAGAAATTGACTCAACTCTTCATCCACACTGTGATGTAACAATTTATACTCATGAAATGTGATGGGCAGGATTATCTCTCACCTCCTCACTCTTACAGCATTTGTCCCATTATCCACACAACCTTTCACCCTTCCCTCACCTCCAGGCTGACCATCCATTGTACTCTTATTTCTGCCTTGTTCAGCCTAGCCCCTCGCCTTCTTCATGTCATATCTCCTCTCTCCAGTTCACAGAACACTGCTGATCTTGATCTTCCATCACACATGCCCTACACTTTCCCAAACCTACATCACTGAGTCCCTCCTATGCAACAGTAGCCAATCACCACCAGAGAAAATATGGTCTGAATGCTAGTGCAATGTTACAGCTTCAAACTTCAGCTGAAACCTCAGTTCTGCTTAGAAAGATTTATTCAATGGTTAATTTTCATGTGTCAGCTTGACTGAGGTAAGGAATGCCCAGGTAGTTGGTAAACCATTATTTCTGAGCATATCTGTGAGAGTGTCTCTGGAAGATATTAGCATTTTCATCAGGAGGTTGAGTAAAGAAGATTGCACACCCATATCATCCAATTCATTGAGGGCCTGAATAAAACAAAAAGGTAGAGGAATGGCCAATTTTTTCTCCACCTGAGTTGGAAAATTCATCTTTTCCCGTCCTCAGACATCCATGCTTCTGATTCTTGGGCCTTCCATCTCTAACTAGAACTAAATAGCTAGCTTTTCTGGGCCTCCAGTTTGCAGATGACTGACTGGTCATGGCGCTTCTCAGCCTTGATAGCTGCATGACCAATCCCTCAGAACAAATCGCTTTCTATATATCTATCTGTGCCTTTGTGATTCAATTTCTCTGGAGAAGCTTGACGAAAACAATTTGTCACTGACATGCTCCTTGTCCTGTTTTTGCCTCCCTTACAAGGACAATTCTAGACATTTACACTTTAAGCTTCTTACCTTCCTGAGTGCCCTTCACTTTTCTTAAGAAGAAGCCTAAATTCAAATGGTTAAGAGGAAATGGAAATTATCAGGAACTCCCTTAAATTTCACAGGCTCTTTCTTACCAACTCATCCTTCCCCGCCCACCAGGACTTCATACATATGTAGACACAGATAAATATGTATGTGTAATGTGTACATACAACCTGCATCTGTCTACTGTATTATTTGTGGTCAATTCACAGAAATGGAGCAAAATATAGGAGCATATTTTTATCTTTTAATATCAACTTCTAAACTAAAATGTGTCAACCCAAAATAAGTGACTGAGGCAAAGTTTGTAATCAATAGAAGTTTGGTAAGCCAAAGTTAAAGGCACATCCAGAAAGAAATACAGACCACAAATATATCTGTAGCCCTCTTTCCAAAAGGAAATTTGGAATTTTCAGTATTTAAATGGGAGTTGGGAATATAGAAAAAATAAAAGGCAGGTTGGGCTGGTCTTGAGACAAAATGGTTATATTCTTGTGAGACCCAGAAAATCGAAGCTGTATCTCACATGATATAAGGGGACTATTAGAAAAGAAAAAGGGAGAGAAAGAAGCATTAATTATGTAACAACCCTGAATGGGTGGAAGAATGTCTCATCTTGTCCAGTCTCTGCTCTGCACCTGTAAAGATAAACTTGCAATTAATTATCAGAGTGAATAGACTTAAGTTTTAAAAGCGTGATGTAGCCTGCAGACCTTGAGTTACATTTGACATGTCCTTGCTTATGGGAGGCCACAAAGGAATTTCTTTAAGGAGTCACCCTTAGGCTCAGTCTGTCATAAGTGTATAAAATCTTTGCCTTCACTTTTGCATAAAAAGTTGGGGGTGGGGGGTTCTGAGATTTTTATTTTTTTCAATATATGTATTTATACAAAAGCATGACTTCTAATATCAGGAAATTGTAAATAATCTATATCTTTGTCCATAAGAAGGATTAAACAAATTATAATCAATTTATATAATGGAGTTTATATGCAACTATTAAATATGTTAGAAGATTTTTAATAACATGAAAATTATCACACTATGTTATTTTTGAATAATAAATTATATTAAAGTATACATAGAATTCAACAATGTTTTGAAAACATATACACCAAAAAAATACTCCAAAATATTAAACAGAGTTATCTCATGGTTATGAAATTATAGAGGATTTAGGTTTGTGTTTTACATATGTTATTATTTCAATAATCATAATAGCAGATGGCAAATTTTAGAAGTATGTTTTGAAAAGCATGCATATTTTGACTTTTTATTTTAGAAGATATATGTGCGTGTGTATATACCTAATATATGATTAGGTATAAATTAGGTCACTTCAATTTGTTAAGGTAAACTGTACAACATCTATGAGAAAAAATCAGAGTGCTTTGAAGAAATTCTAAAAATAGATCAAGAAAGCTGACAAGGAATTTAATATTCTGGCATTGAGACTGTGCTTATTTTCATAAAATATAGCGCTTAAATGTTCACTCTCATCTATTCACATAAAGACTGATAAGCCTTATTCAGTCTTAACTGCGCTGCTTTAGTGATCAAAACAGGCATTACCTCTTCCTCGTGACAGGAGGGGTTTTTTAAGCCAACCAAGCACGAAAGCTTTTGCTGCTAATTTCCCCATTTTGGTGTGCATGAATAATAGCCATCCTTCCATCTGAACCACATCTCCTTCTAATGAGGATTAAAATCTCTTTTGAAAATGTATTAATGCTTCACTTGTAAGATACCTTTGGGAAAGTGCTGATGTGTAAAGTCTGAAAAATCAGAAATCCACCTTTGTTTGGTATGTAGGAGGAAGACGAGACAATCATTTACTGCGGAGGGAAAAGGCATGCTCTATTGGGCCGTTACAGAAGCTGTAATTTTATTTTGAAGTTCTCAAGTTTTGTTCTCCTGGTTTATGGTTTTTATGCTAAAATTATGGCTTTGTAATAGGTTGTGAGGCGTATTTTATGCACTATCATAATTATAAGCTATTACAGTTCATTCTTTGTGTCTGACAATGAAGCTATAGCTCTAATAGTACTACATTATGGCTACACCTGGTGGTATGCAGGCTGTCAGGTTTTTTATCATAAACCTTTGGGAAAAAGAGGTTGGTATCTAAAACCTCAGCGGCTCATCTCACACTGAGCTTCAGATCATACGTAGATTTATCAATCATTTGTATTTAAATAAGTTACATGTTTGGGGGGGGTTTGTTTGTTTTTTGCCTCCCTGAACCACAAAATTATCAGTGAGAACAATTGCTCTGGTGATTTCATCTTCCTTTTTGCCAAGGAAGGCACTTGAAAGTTGGAAAATGTAAAGAAAGTCCTTTATCATTACCCTGGACACCCAAGACCAGCATTGACCGATGGTTGCTCACATGTTGGAAATGATCTGTTAGCATTTGCCAAGGGGCCTTTCTCACAGCATTTATGATTCGCCCTTTGCTTTTGGTTTATTTCTTATTTAATGGCAGCTGGAGATGATGACCGTATTTGAAATCTGCTGTTGAACACTCAGTGAGAACACATTTTTCCAGCTGGATTGTTAACACTCTGAGTAGAAGCTCAGAAAAGGTGTAATTAGTCATTTTTAACATCTCAAGTGGCAGTAGAGTTTTGTTATAGGTGGAAAATGACCAAAGTTTCAGTAGTTTTGTCAAAGAATTCCACTAAAAACAGTGAAGAATGACATAAAATACGAAAATGGAATTAAGTGCTCATTGTCAGATTTCCACTTCAAATGACCTTCAAGAAAAATGAAGCAAATCCAGTTGAGAAAAAAACCATACACTAAGAAAACATTATGTGGGGCAGCACCTGTGGCTCAACGGAGTAGGGCGCCGGTCCCATATGCTGGAGGTGGCGTGTTCAAACCCAGTCCTGCCCCCCCCCCCCAAAAAAAAAACCCCTGCAAAACAAGAGAAGAAACAGAAAACATTATGTGCTCCCACAAAGCAAGAATGTGAGAAGCAGCACTTACTTAGGGCTCCTGTAGCCCCTAAATTCAGGCCCTATTATGCCTAAAAATCACAGCCCATATGCTCTTCTATGAAATTGTTCTATACCACTGAGAAAGTGTTTATTTCATCAATGTAAGCTAAGTATTTTTAAATCATTACTGTGCAAATGCAACCTTCTACAAAAATATAATGTATCCTTTAAAAAGATGTCAACAATATCATAAAACATCTCTCCTATATTTGGTTATAGAATCCCTTTGGCTTCCTTCCTTAAGACTCCCAGTTCTTGCATATTTTAACACTAAATAGGAGGTTTGTAGGCTGTTTTCAGCAATGCTTTAGAATTCACTAATGAAGACTGAAAATGTGGAATTCCAAATATATAAACAGCCCTCAGTGGATGAAGAAATGAATCCTGCCAGATTGATAATTGCCCAATAAGAATCGAATTGCCGACACCTGACCTAACTCTCGCTTACACCATAGAAAGCACCAGTGATGCAGTCTTTTTTTCCATAGGGAATTACTACCTTCTAATCATCTACATTGTAAAAATGAATCACTTGCAAAATCTGGGACATTTGAAATAACAATTTTCTGCTAACAGGATTATCTGGTTAATTGCTTGGTTGTAAGCATCGACTTCCTAGTTGTGGTTATATTCACATTAAAGCATCTTCTGCCATATTTCTACCCCAAGTGAATCTTATGGAACTTACTTAGGGACATCTCTCAAAGAAGACACAAAACTTCAAATCAATTAGGCATAATATTTCTGGGCATTTATTCCTGCTGATTATATTGGTTCATTAGTGGAAAGTGCAGGATAATACCTATGAATCAGACAGTGTTTTTCAAACACTTATTTGAATTTACATATCAGTGAAATTAGGAGTTTAATGCTCAGAAATAAAGAGCAGTTTCTTTGCCTAGAGTTATTTGCATTAGCTTTAGATGGTGCATCTTACAAGGGTACATGTGAAACTTGCTAAATGTAGAATATAAATGTTTTAACACAATAACTAAGAAAAAGCTAGAAAGGTTATGTTAACCAGTGTGGTGAAAATATTTCAAATTGTATGTAAAACCATGATTGCATTAATGTACACAGCTATGATTTAATAAAAAAAATAATAATTAAAAAAAAGAAAGCAAAGGAGAGACAATATTGGAACTAGTAAAAAAGAAAAGAGTAAAAATATCAGTAGTATAATAATTCCATTATCCATCACCAGGAAGATTTAGTTAGTTAGTTAGTTATTTTGAGATAGAGTCTCACTCTGTCACCTGGGTAGAGTGCCATGAAGTCATAGCTCACAGCAACCTCAAACTCTCAGGATTAAGAGATCCTCCTGCCTCAGCCTCTTTAGTAGTGGTGACTGCAGGTGCCCACCACAATGCCTGGCTAGTTTTTCTATTTTAGTAGAGATAGGTCCTCAATCTTTCTCAGGCTGGTCTCGAACTCCTGAGCTCAAGTGATCCACCCACGTTGGCCTCCCAGAGTGCTAGGATTATAGGTGTGAGACGTCACCAGGAAGATTATAAAGATTATAAAGGATGATCTATTGTTGTAATTCCATGTAATTCCAATGAATTGTTCTGTGTGCATATCAAAGATAATGCCTATAGAATTATCTAATGCTAGGGAATTTGGGCTTTAAATAGGTTTCCTAACTTCTCTGATAAGAATAAAGTGAGAATCATATTAAAACCAAAAAAGAAAAAGGAAATTTCTAGGTCCTTTCCTTGGAGGTCCTGGAAATCTATTCATCTCTTTGTTTTGTTATTCTCTTTTCTCTCGAGTGCAGTGACTCTTCTCATCAAAAGAATTTGGAAATATTTACTCAAAAAAGTGCTGCCAAAGTAAATGAAGTCCAATAGCTTACTAAATCTGCAAAAGACAATGAAAAATCAAATCATAAATTAAAAAAATGTTGCAAAACAATTAATATTCAGTACTAGATGCCTTTATAATGAGGATACAATTTCAATAGCCTACACTTCAATTGACTTACTGGAGAATGCCTTAGCATTCTCAAATTCCAAAAATGAATAAAATTCATTTATTTCTTCATTTAAAAGAGAAAATTTACAAATTATGCATCTTAGCTAGTAAACCTTTTAAAATATCTTATTACCAAGTCAATTAGTGTCAACTTGAAGAAAATGTAACATTCACATAGACATAAACAGTGAATAAAAATTCACCTATCACTCAATTTCCTAAAATTAACTACCATTAACATTGTGTTGAATATGTTTCTAGCTATTTTTTAGTCATAGAATCTTGATTCAATTACTTTCTTAACAAATCTCAATTCAGCCACGTTTTCTCTTTTCACAGGGAAAGAACATGTTGTCAAATACGTGTAGCAGAGGAGAAATTAACAGTATTTTTGTTGTCTGGATTGCCATATAATTTTTGTACAATGTATGGAAGAATATGCATTTTATTCTTTCAAATCTTTGTTTCACCTGCCATCTAATCTTAGTTTATAATGGCTGAAAAAGAATATAAAATTCCAGGGTTTTTTGGTTTTTGTTTTTTTTTTCAATAATACCCTTTAACCAGGATGTTACTACGAAGGAATCAGCCACAAAATGGCCGCAGGTCATCTCTGCCTTGATCAATGCCTTTCTTTTAATTAGAGTATTTCTCATCAGTGGGGTCCACAGGGAGGAACAGGTCACTGTGTCAGGGCTAAGCATATTCAAGCTCTTCTAAGGTCAGAGATTTATTTCAATGAAACCTGGTTATCAATGGGCCTTATGAGAAACCCAGATTTTCTGGAAAATGAAAATGTATCATTGAGAATTTATTTTCTATTCTAGTTGGAGATTCTGTAGGTTGCTGGGTCTGGGACAGTCTGCTTCTAAGGCAGGTTTTTGTTTGCTTCTGTAGTTTGTACATTTTAAACTCGAGAAACCTAATATCTAACTTGTGTGCACCTGTTCTCCTTCCTTTTTGTCTTCATATGTGTTTTCCTGCTGCTCTCATTTATTTTTTCCACTGGGAATGGACTTCTGTTTAGTCCCTGGATTGTTTTACTTCTTGCTCACCAATGACTCTTCCTAAGGCCTTTTTTGTGGAAGGAGGACTCAGAGACCCTCCCCTCCACCCTGGAGCACTGTGGGTGCAACCTGCTGTGAACATTTTAAGAGGAAGTGACAGGTCTCTTTCTGTGGTCTTTCTCTACCCTTGTCATCAGCAATATTTCCCAAAGCCTTGACTTTTTCCAAGCGGCATGTCTGGTAAAAGGGGAGGGGAAACTTTCCCTCTACCTTCTGAGAGTTCAATAATTAAGAGTAGGAAATACATTGATAACAAGCAGTTTAACAAGAGAAAATGTGGAAAGAAAAGTGAACAGCTAACAACTCAGTGAGATGTTGCTACATAGAAGCTGTTCACTTCTAAGCCCTGTTTCGGGGGAGAGAGGGAAGGAGGGATAAACTTAGGGGGGAGTAAATTATTTGAGGGAGGGAAGATAAATGAGCTGTCAGAAGAACAGGTGATCACCTGAGACCAGGTAGATTGCTGTGTGCTGTCAGCCTCCACCCAGGTGATCACCTGAGACCAGGTAGATTGCTGTGTGCTGTCAGAAGAACAGGTGATCACCTGAGACCAGGTAGATTGCTGTGTGCTGTCAGCCTCCACCCAGGTGATCACTGAGACCAGGTAGATTGCTGTGTGCTGTCAGCCTCCACCCAGGTGATCACCTGAGACCAGGTAGATTGCTGTGTGCTGTCAGCCTCCACCCAGGTGATCACCTGAGACCAGGTAGATTGCTGTGTGCTGTCAGTCTCCACCCAGGTGATCACCTGAGACCAGATAGATTGCTGTGTGCTGTCAGCCTCCACCCAGGTGATCACTGAGACCAGGTAGATTGCTGTGTGCTGTCAGCCTCCACACAGGTGATCACCTGAGACCAGGTAGATTGCTGTGTGCTGTCAGCCTCCACCCCTCTCTTGTGCTATGAGTTAATCTTCTCTGATTGATGAAAGCCCCGGGAGGGCATTCACGACCATGGCATGCATTTCCTCTGGAGAACCTTTCACAGGAGCATATCTTGGGGTGGCACTTCCTGCACTCCTTCAGTTACATCAACTCCTATAAAATAAAGTCGCATAGCTTTATGGGAATGATAGAAAGCTTGTAATATTATTGAAGTGTGAATCCTAACAATGTTTCTGAATGGTTTGTGTGTTTCTTTAGGAAGCATTCAGCAATCTCTCATGGAAGTGTTGTGGAGCCCAGTAAAAGTCCCAGCAAGGGGAGTAAGCAGTTAGGACTATTGTCTAGACTTGGTCTCATCAGATGGGTGCCCAGCTGATGTTCCAGGAGCCCACAACTGTTCCAAAGACTGGTTGAGAATCTCAGTCTATTCTCAGTAGGATCAGCCCTATATGCCATTGTCCTGTGTGTGTGTGGTGTGTGTGTGTGTGTGTGTGTGTGTATAATGCTCTGACAACTTCAAACAGACAAGCTAAATCTAGTGCCTGCTAGGAAGGAACTATACCCCAAGGACCTATAAACCAGCACAGGCGCTAAGCAGCAGCAGGACTTTTCAGAATCAGTTGGTATGCTACAACATAACTGATACTATTTTATAGATAAAAAAATAATGTCCACAAAATGCAACCAACTAAGAGAAGTAATATTTCATACAGGAAGTAAAACAATAAAGTAAAATAATATAAGAAATACATACATACTGTTTCAAAAATCACAAACTATATTTATATCCAGTGGTATAACCATGCTGATTAATGTAGCTTGGGGACTAGGGAGCCTCTGTCAGGAACTATATTTAATGTCTGGATAAATAATTTTCTTTTTTGAAATGTAGATGCCTGATCAGAAGAAATCTAATTGGAAATCAGAGGGCTCAAAATGTAATGAAGTATTGAGCAGCTCAGATCTCTTTTGTACTTAAAGGAAAGAGAAGAAAGTTCAGAGATGATATGTTCATGATTTGCTTTTTAACTTGTGTTCTAAAATGAGCTAATGACTTGATCAGACATTATGTAAGTGAATCAAAGTAAATAATCTTTTTTCTTTATTGAAAGGGAAAGGGGCATTTTGCTCAGAAGTCTTGAAATGTCAATTGTAATCATTGGTCCTTCAGGAAATATCTCTCAATTAGAAAGTTTAAGTCAAACTGTGGGATTGTGACTAATTCCCTTGGGCAGCAGTGAATCTCATTACTTACTATGCATGGTGTCATTGTTATATTGTACAGAAGCCTTGACAAAGGAGGTCTGATCATGCGGTAGGCCTTTTAAAGCTAAGATGCCTGACTAGGTACCTGGAAAAATAAAAACGATCTCTGGGCTCCCAAGTTCTTATCTGTCTTCATTGAGGCTTAGTTGAATATTTGAAACCTATATAGATTAAATTCTTCTGAAGGAATTCAGTCCTAATTTGATAAAGTTACATTTCCCACAAAGAAATGTAAAAATTGATGAAGGTGAAGGTACAAACTCTGCTTTCTAAGGCTGAAAAAACACTTCGTTGATGGGAAGGACCAGAAGTTTTAGGGTCTTGCCTTATCAAACATCTCTTACGATAAACCATTCTCCAAGTCTTGGGTGACTGTTAGCTAGAGCCCGGAGACTTTGTAAAGCACACCATTGTTAGGAAAAAACATTCTAGCTAGATGAAGTAAGAGTAAGAGCTTTTATATACCCTGGACTGTAACTACTGGCTCAAGGACATGAATTCTGCTCATTTCTTGATCTCCAAAGTCAAATCTACTTTGACCAGGACAGATGTTGCAGCAGAAAACAAAAGCAATAGAAATGTCACTGTCCATTATGATTTTTAGAGAAACAGGCTTCACAACTTCTCCCTGCAGAAATCAAAAGGGTTTCTTTGCCTGACAAGAGCTAAGCAGTCCAGGAGTACTGAGCACTGAAGCGCCTGGTAACAGAGGCATTTCTGATCATGCTCATCAATTTCTGATCATGCTCATCAGCTCTGCACATTCTATTCTCACGTTTCTATCCTTAAAATAGAATCTAACAACTCCCCTGCTTTGGATGTCTGTGCCAGCAGTAAATACATGTGATCGTGCTTTGCTATTGTGGAGTCTTTCTGAGCACCTGCCGCTTTCCGAATTCTGTCCTATGCATAGTACAGGTATTGTTAAAGCCAATTTGGGGAGAAGACACGAGGCCTGTCTCTTTACTGTTGAAACCTGGAAATGAAGCTGAGAGCCTGATTCATGCGGTCTCTTAACATCACTTTATTAACAATGGCATAAAGTCATAGCAAATCCTGTTCTTGCCTTTTCATAAGTTCTCAGAATACATTTTCTCAAGAAGCCATGGTTGTGTGTGTTTGTGTTTTAGGCATATATGCTCATTTATTAGGGTTTTAGTTACTTAATTTGACATTTTCTGGGGGGAAGGGAAATGTATCAACAATAAATGAAAGCAAGGGTGTTTTTTTGTTTTGTTTTGTTTTTGCTGTATTTTTTATTTGTACACATTCATGGGGTACGTGTACATTTTCATTATATGCTGCATAGTGGTCAAGTCAGGTCTTTTAGGGTTGTCCATTACCTGAATAAAATATATCGTGTCTTCAACCAATCTCTTCCTCCTCCTCCCAAGTCCCCACACCTACTCTCGGCTCTCCACATTCATCTGCACACAGCTTTTGGCAGCTGTTTATGAGTGAGAACATGTTATTTGTGTCCCGTTCCATTAAAAACATAACCTCCAGCTCCATTTATGTATAGCAAAAGATATGATTTCATTCTTTTCCATGGCTGAATATTATTCCATTGAAAGCAAGGGTTTTATAACCGTGCCGACTGGATTCCAATGCAGTCTCTTCAATTTACCAGCTGTGTGACACTGGGAAAGCTGCTTAACATCTCTGAGCCTCAGTTTGCTCTTTTAGAAAATTGGGATTATAGTATCTCTCTTGTAAGGTAATTAATTGGAGGGATTATAATAAAATAACAATATAGGTAAAGAACTTAATATTTTGTTCTGCACTTGGGGAATACTCAATTTATATTATAAAAAAAAAAAAATTTTTTTTTTAGGCCAGGCACAGAGGCTCACGCCTATAATCCTAGCACTCTGGGAGGCTGAGGTGGGTGGATTGTTTGAGCTCAGGAGTTCGAGACCAGTCTGAGCAAGAGCAAGACCCCATCTCTACTAAAACAGAAAACCCAGCTGGCTGTGATGGGGGGGCTATCATCCCAGCTACTTGAGAAGATTGCCCAAACCCAAGGGTTTAAAGTTGCTGTGAGCTATGACGCCACAACACTCTTTCCAGGATGACAGAGTAAGACTCTGTCTCAAAATATGTATATAAAATACATATTTTACTGCCCAACTTACTCTTTAGTAGAAAGGATATACATTGGGAAGCAGTTTTAATTTCTCTACTTCACACTGGAAACAGAAACACTACATTCCAGATGGCTGAATCTTCACCCGACATTGGGGAGAAGGCTATTCTGTGAAGAGACAGTGACCCAGAACTCCCAAGTCTGTTTCTGGACAGGGTCAGGTTAGGGGAGGCAAGTGACCTGAGCCCTGCGAGTGCAATGCTGGATCCCAGATGTATTCACAATTTAAATATCTTATTCATGATACATATTAATTCTTATTTTTAAATATTGCATTTAAATCTTATTTATCTTAAATATTGATAGTTTCAGCATACCCTTAAATTGCATGTTCAGGGTAAGCACTTCATTTACCTCACTCTAGTTCTAGCCCAGGGTCCCCTCTACCCTCCTGCTACTATGTTTAGAGTCGTACAAGCCCCTTTCCTCCTTGAGCTGGCTTGTGGCCGTTGATCAGGACAACCCCAGAGGACATTGCAGACTCATCAGACCCACCATCATCAGTCCCTAGCAACTCTTTCCATACTATGATACTGAATGCAATTTTAGTTCAAATTTTGGTGCTTAGTATGAGCTGGTGTATCAACCTACACACACATTCCTGAATATCTCTGAATTATGTAACAGTAAGAAGGGACTCCTATCCAACCCTATGCCATTGATGAGAAATAAGGTGATCAGTGATCTTTAATTCCCCCGTTAATTTCAGAGTTCAACCAATATCAAGTTTTACTGTCCGTCGTCCTATGAGGAGCTGCCCTGAATTCTAATGAAAATAATAAACTACCACACTAAATTCCATCCTCAAAGATCAGGCACTGGAAGAAAACTGGCACAGTGCTTAGAAAAACGGCTTCCATCATTTCGTGTTATCACAACTCTGATTGCCATCATTCGATGCTGTCATCCCCATTCGATAAGTTAAAAAATTGAGGGACAAAGAGATTGATTTATTTATAAGGAATCCCAGGAGAAATTAGAATCAAAGCTATAAAAAGTATTTACAGCTAGAGGTAATTGTAGCTGAGCTTTTGAGTCCTTTTCCCAGCCCTTGCAATGACATTGCCTGGGGTGCTCTTCAATTTGCATCTTAAGAATAATAAAATGTATGAGGATTCTTTTGTGAAGCTTGGGTAACACTGCTCAGGCCTGCCCACACTCATCTCCCTACATTCTGCCAAGCCAAAGGTGTTCATACTGGTCAGGACATAGCAGGCCTGCTGTGCCGGCTTTAGCACTGAAAGCTCTGTGTTCTAGGAAGCCCTTCAGTCCCTGGAAAATCCTCCTACCTGTTAAACAGCAATATCCCCCACATTGCAAATGCACATTGGCTTTCTTTTCTTATTGTTTTCCTGGGTGAATTTATATTTTAGTGAGTCACACGAATTATGTTTCAAAATTTGGTATTAAGATTCTTTATTACTCTTAGTTAATACTTTGGACTTAGGAAAGGAGACAGACTTTTGATATGTGTAAGGCAATTATGGAAAGAAGGAATAAAAAAGCAAATTGTGCCTCAGTTGTCTGAAAACAGCCACAAAAACTAATAGAGTGAAAGCTGAAAGATGCTCTCTATGTTACATATTTATAAATAGAGGGCAATCTGTTTAAAATACAGATCAGATCATTAATACTCTATACAAATATCAAGGTTATCTCCCAATTTTCTCCTGCCAGTTAAAACTTACACTCACTTATTCATCCATTTTATAAACATCAATTGACCACCTCTCATGTGCAATGCATGGAATAGTTAGGATTATAGTTCAGAAAATAAAACTAAAATAAGTATAAATGCAATATATATTAGGAAGTGCTATGCTGAAAGCTGCATAGCAGGACCAAACAAACAAAAAAGGTAGAGGAAAAGTTCAGTTGTATTTCCAGAAATATCTGTCTCAAATTGACCAATGGGTTCCACATTTCAAAGTCTTTTCAAATGGTCTGATTAGAATGCGCTTTCTCAGTTTCTGCCATCTCAAAATTCCACACATTCTTCTTAAGCCAAACTTAAAAAGTTTAAGAAGTGTGTTTTAAAACTGGACGCAGTAGTTCACATCGGTAATCCTAGCACTTTGGGAAGCAGAAGCGAGTGGATTGCTTGAGCTCAGGAGTTCAAGAGCAGCATAAGCAAAAGTGAGACCCCCATCTCTATGAGCCAGGCATTGTGGTAGGTGCCTGCAATCCCAGCTACTCTTACTTGGGAGGCTGAAGCAAGAGGATCACTTGAGCCCAAGAGTTTGAGGTTGCTGTGAGCTATGACACCATAGCACTCTACCCAGAGTGATAGAGTGAGACTCTGTCTCAAGAAAAAAATAAAAGAAGTATATTTTAATCCATAGTTAAGATTTAGTATTCAATTTGTCTAAAATTCCTCAAGAATAAGAATTTATTGTAGCATACGTGTTAATGTATTTATGACTTCTTAAACTATTTCAAAACCCAAAGATGGCTACTTACACCATATACCAAAATAAATTCTAAATGCTATTACATCACTAAATATTTAAAAATCAACAGAAAAAAAATTATGCAAAATTTTTCTGATTTAGAATGAAGAAGAATTTTATAAGAATTTTAGCAATGGAAAAAATCTCACAGTTAAAATATCAAAATTATGGTCGGTGGTATTTAACAAAAATACAAATGAAATTAGTTTGAGCTAAAAAATGTAATTTATTACATGGATACTAAGATAGAAAAACAGGATGTGCCTGAACCCCAGAAATAGGAGGGAGGGAGGGGAGGAAGGAAAACTCGAGCATACATGGAATAGCTCACCTTTCAAGGACTGTAACAGCCACTCCCGCCTCACCCTGAGCATGGAATGAAACCCTGAGTGACAAGCAGTTTCCAAAAAGTGATGGAGTACATATCTTCACTACAAAAAGCTAAATGATTATGATTCATAAATCTATAATACTTTCATCAACAAAAAAGAAAAGGTTAAATGAAATTAAAAGGCATCAAGGGCCAGGCACGGTGGCTCACACCTGTAATCCCAGAACTCTGGGAGGCTGAGGTGGGTGAATTTCCTGAGCTCACAGGTTGGAGACCAGCCTGAGCCAGAGTGAGACCTCATCTCTAAAAGTACCCGGGTGTGTGGCGGGCACCTGTAGTCCCAGCTACTCCGGAGGCTGAAGCAAGAGACTCTCTTGAGCACAAGAGCTTGAGGTTGCTGTGAGCTATGATGCCAAGGCACTCTCCTGAGGGTGAGAGTCTCAATAAATAAATGAATAAATAAATGAATAAATAAATAGCATCAAAACTAGACAAAAAACTCTTACTAGAAGATCGCTTTAATTTTCTAGGGGAGCAAACAAAATTTCTTTTTTCCCCCCCTTTTTATGCTCTTAGTTGAGATATTCTCCCACAAACAAAAGTCAAATTAACAGAAGAAAAATAAGGAGGAGTTTACTAATATGTGCTGTGCCCATTACAGCAGCTTAGAGAACTTGCATAACTTCAATGTAATGACAAAAATAATTCCAATCGTTCAGAAGGTGGGAAGATGATCCAATTTGTTCCCAGATTTCTCTGGCAGCTGCTGGGGCCTTCTCTGAGCTGATAAGCAAGTGCTGTCTCCAATAGGCAGAGATTTCGGCACAGTGTTCCCCTGCGCTTTCAGTATCTTTAACTCAACATTGGGGGGGGGGAAATATTTTGGTTTCCTTCACTTTCTTTAATGCATAACTGCATGAGATAGTGGATACCCCACTCAAAATGGGTAAGACAAGAACTTAAAAACTAACAGGAAACACAACAAAATACAGTAGGAAAATACAGTGTGGAAAAACGTCCTGCTTAATTAAGAATCAATAAAATTCGAATTTAAATAGCCATCAATTGCAAACTCTTTGCCTCAGGACCTGTTTTCTTTTTATTACAATACTCAGAGAAATATGTTCTTTCATATACCCATGGTAGTTGATGCAAATCTTTCTTAAAGACAATTAGGTAATACACATCAAGATCTTTCTTTAAAAATGAACATATCCTTCAACTCAATTTCATGTGAAAGAATTAGAGAAACAAAGTGATGTACCAATATGATTTTATTCACCAGGATATACTAATGGAGGCACTTTATTTCTGCAGCAAAGAATCGGTAAATAAAGATGTCTAACAAGCAGGCACAGTGGCTCATGCTCGTAATGCTAGCACTCTGGGAGACTGAGGCAGGAGGATTGCTTGAGCCCAGGAGTTGGAGACCAACCTGAACAGTAGCAAAACCTCTTCTCTACAAAAAGATCACTTAGCTTGGCATGGTGGCGGGCGCCTGTAGTGTCAGCTACCTTGGTGGGGAGGGGCTGAGGTAGGAAGATTGCTTGAACCCAGCAGTTTGAGGTTGCTGTGAGCTATGATCATGCACTGCTCTTTAGCCAGGGTGACAGAGCAAGATCCTGTCTCAAAAAAAGGAAAAAAGGTGTCTAACAATAGAGTTATCTAAATAACCTTTTGTTTTTTGAGATAGAATATTATACATTAAAAATATATTTCAGCAAATATTAAATAACATGGAATATACTTTTAAGAAAAAAACAAAACTATATTTTACCTGCAATATTATTCTATTTAATTCTGTTTAATTTTATTCTAATTAAGTTTGCTAACTCATCCTAGAAAAATTGCTACATCCCTCATGGCTGAATGTCACTATAGTCACCTTAGAGGTACTCCCCTTGGGAAGCTGTGAACCAATGCCAGAGCCTATACTACCTTTCAAAGCAATTTTGGAACTCTTTTTCTGGAAATGACCATCAGAGCTGACAAAGGTCAGGCAATTAAGTTAGTGAAACACATACTACAAAAATAACGATGCACACCTCATTGCTGAATATCACTATGGCCACCAGAGGGAGTACTTTGAAGGTGACCATGGTGATATTCCGAGTGAGGCATGTAGCACTTTTTCTAAGAGGAGTTCTCGAACTTAATTGTCTGATCTCATATAGCTGCATACATAGAGCCGAAAAAAAAATTTATTAACTATATAAATTTAAATATTCATATAGTTAATTTTCTGGGTGATCAAATTTTAAATATTTTCTTGTTATACTTTTATCTTTATTTTCAACGAAGGAAAATTTCACAAAATTTTTCCTTTTACTTTCAATAATGTACTTGAACTACTTTTTAAAATGTAGAGACATAAATATTTTCAACAATTCAAATTTTGGAAATTTAAAAATGTCTCTAAGTTTGACAATAAGGAAAAAACATAAACAATTAAACATATAAGATAATGAAAATGCAAATACCTGGGTTAACATGGGTGAATTACATCCAAAGCTGTATAAAGAAGTTGAACATGCAATCTCAATGCTCTGATACATTTTAAAAAGTATAGAAACATTTATAAATTTCAACATCTAAAATGACAAAAAACATTGATTGCGTATTAAAGAAAGACCCCCCCTGAAGTCACACTATTCTGTTTTATAGACAGACATTCCTTGGCATCTGTTGTGAAGGGAAGGGTTACTACTTTCTTATCCTGGTTATTTATCATGCTTTTGCCTGACAATATACAGTTGCTTCATAACGGGGATCTGTTCTGGGAAATACAATGTTAGAAAATTTCATTATTGTGCCAACACCATGGAGGGTAATACACAAAGCTGGATGTTATAGCCTCCTATACACTCAGGCTGTGCAGGATGGCCTGTTGCTTCTAGGCTACAAACCTGTCCAAGACGTTAGTGTACTGAATACTGTAGGCAACTGCAACACAATGGTATATTTGTGTACATAAACATAGAAAATGTACAATAAAAATATGATACTATAATCTGTTGGGATCACCCTTGTATATACAGTCCCTCACTGACTAAAATGTCATTATTTGGTATATGACTATAATAAGAAAATTCATATTCTTGATATTCTTTCTCATAGTGAAGAAGTTCTGAACTCAAAAGAACACTGAAATCATTTTTTAATAGCTTAAGCATTTAATTCAAATTGTTAAAAAATATCAGGAAATATTCAATATAAGTAAATAAGGAAAAATTCAAAACAAAATAAATGAATGAAAAAGTAGACTCCAGAAGCGTCAGTCCAAAGATGGGTTGTATTCTTCAAATTTCAAAGTAGACAAAATTGCTAAGAGAAAGAAAAGAATGGTAAAAAGAAAGAATGGTTGAAATGAGAGAAATATAACAATTGCAGCATAATAATTGGTATACAATATTATTTAAATAGATACATGAAAATAATTAAAATCTAGTCAAAATAGAAGATCGCCTAAAATAAATTATTGAAGACTATTCAAGAATACCAGTAACTAAGGAAAAAAGTTTAAAAGTTTATCAAACAATTATTGATACAAGGACTCAGAGCTACATGGTTTTACTGATGAGTTTTTTTAAACTTAAAGGAATTTCTATATTTATGTTGTTTTATTTTCAAAATTGTAGTATGAGTATTATTATTATTTTAGAGATAAAGTGTCATTCTGTCACACAGGCTGGAGTGCAGTGATCAGATCGTAGCTTGTTGTAACCTCCAAAGCCTACTAAGTAGTTAAGTCTATAGTTCATGTCACCACATCCAGTTAAGTTTTTCATTTTCTACTTTTTTTTTTTTTTTTTTTTTTGGTAGAAATGGGGTGTCACTATGTTGCCTTGCTGGTCTTGAATACCTGGCCTCAAGTGTTCCTCCCACTTGGCCTCCCAGTGTACTGGGATCATAGGCATGAGCCACCTCACTTGGTTGTGATTTTTCCTGTAAATAGAAACCATTAGAAAGCTATCATTTACATTTTATTAAGCTTAAATAACTCTAATGACACATGAAAAGAATACTTATATACCAATTTAATTTATTAATAAAAATGCAAAATGCTACACAAACTATCAAGAAATCAAATTCATCAACAGAAAAGCCCTCAATGATCTAATTAATTTACCTCCCAGAATTGAAGGATGAGTTAATGTACAGAATTATATTCATATGGAGTAACTCATTGAAAGAGCAAATTGAACACTCGAAAAAAGTTTAATAAAATTTAATGCATACTGTTAGAGTTTGAGGTATGAATATAAATAATATTTATTATATTTTTTATTTCTTGATTTAAATTAAATTAATAATGTAACAAGTATTTCAATCCAACCTGTAAATCATATACTGTGGCTTAATAGTAGAAGCATTTCAATTTATTAATAAGGAATAAAAAAAGGAGACCGATGATTTCTGTAACAAACTGGCCTAAAACCATTATTGATTCTGAAGGAGGCTACAACTCAGTACAGCGTTTCTGCACAGCCTATGCAAGTGTAACTTGCTCTCCCGTCCATTTAGCATTATAAAGCAAAACCTCAAACTGTTTTTACCTTATTAGTTAGTACATTTCAAGGCATTTTATTTTCTCCAAGCAAAATTATGGAAAGCACTCAATGTTGATCATGATAAGCTTTACAGCAGTGAAGAGGTGACAACTTACCCCCAAAATGTGGAGCGGATTAAGTACATCATGACATATCCAGACAAGGAAATATTAGGCAACCATTAAAAACATGAGTCGTTTTCAAGGACAGACGCTTATGGGATAGTGATGTGTGGAAATGACAGAAGAAAATAGGATAGGTCATCTTAACTATTTTAAAGAAAATTTGAGTATGTGTATGAAAAGAATAGAAGGAAATTCACCAAACTGTTGACTGTGATTGTTTCATAGTGGTACAGCTATTATCTTGTTGCTTTGCCCCCTTTCAACTCTTTACTCAATTCACATGTGTCTGCATGTCTTTAAAATGGAATTATGGAGAATAAAACAATATTTGCACACACATCAGAGAATGGTCTCCATTGTGGGAGCTCACAGAATACATCGTATTTTAAAATGCACATAAATGATCAGTACAATGGACTTTCAGATTTTACTACTTTTTAAATAAATGGTATATATTTCCAAAAGTTCCCATTTGCAACATTCTGAACACAATTCCTCTGTGATATGATATTTAACTGTGCTTTATTTTTGATCACCTTGTAGCTTTCCTGAATATGTGTGTTAGCAAAGCTTATCTCTTCTCATCTGGGACCTAACTATTTCACAAAGAGATTTTCTCCAAGAAATAACTTCCTCGGAACTTATTCATTATTCATGTCATTGCAAACTCTCAGTTCACTTTATAGTGCTGGATATTGGAATGTAACTGTGAACAATTTAGGAGAGTATCTGCAAGTAAAACACCATCTAGGCTCTGGGGTAACTTGACCTATAATAAATACAGAGTTTCAATAAGACATCTTTTAAAGCAAGGATGTCGTGGTAAAAGTTTACATCTGAGACTCTGTAACATTCTTGGATGTTTTAAAGCACGATTGTTGCCTAGTATATTATTTTGCATAATTTTTTAAATCAGTCAATGAAAATTTGTATATAAAGGACTTTTTTAATTGTTGTCCAATACTGGAATGCTTAGAAATATACAGAGATGTTTAAAAAGCCAAATAGAAAATATTAGGAAAGAAAAATAAGAAGCTCATATAGCAAAGGCCTTTATATTTTTAAACATTTTCATTAAATACCAAGGTCATGCACTCTGTCTGTAAAAGATCTTTGAGATATAAGTGATTAGAAGATGCTCTTTTTCTTAGAGCTACAGGTCATATTCATGTCTAGCCTGTTATTGTCAATAAATAAGGTAAAAATTGATACAATCTAAGACTAATTAATTTAGACAAAAAGTAGTGTCATAATTAGTGTTTATATTTTTGGTCAAGAACGTGATGTTTAACTTTTCACTAAAATGAGCACAAGGACAACATTTAAAGATTGCAAATTGTTCTAGTTAGTCACAAAGAAAGCAGATTCCCGCATCCAATTTTTTCAAAATGTGTTTCTCAGGGCAATAAGCCGGCTGCATTTCACAGTTACAAGGAAAACGGTCCTATAACCAAATTTGAGGAACACTGGGTTAAACAGAGCCAAACTGCTTTCTTTGCTGCAGGACTTTTGAGAGACGTTATTTATACATTGTTGAGTAATGTGAATTTCCAAGAGACATGATACTAAGTGGTGCTTCCCAAATATATTTGGCCACTGAACTGGATGTAGCATCTCCCGGGTAACATCTATGCACACACACAGGTAAATACTTCTCTGTTGTAGCTGTGCGTTTTTGTTCTGGCTTCAGATAGAGTTTCATCTTTACCAACAATATTTCTTTCTCCACAAGAAAACATTTCAACTTAAAAAAAAATAGGAGAAACTGAAGGAAAGAAAACTATAAAATTGAGATGAAACACATAACCGAACTATGTGCTCCTACTTCATGGCTTCCTTGAAACAACAGGTTGTGACTTGTCATATTCTATTCATTTCATTAATGCATAGATAAATGAAATTGTGAGCCCCTTAGCATGAAGACATCTCATTTATATGAGATATTAAAGGCAAAGAAACTGAAACTGCTCTTAAGAGATGTTAAAGCAATCACAGACTTTCATAAGAATAAAAGTTTGGCATGAATTCTTTGGCAGTATTCCTGGTTCTTGTCTGAAATCTGCAGTTTAGAAGATGAGCCATTCATTCCTCCATGTGCTGAGGTCGTGGCAGCCTGATGGAAAGTGAGCATTAAGCTATCAGAGCTTCAAAAGTGCTTGTGAACAATGGGCCCTAATAGTTGGAAGAAAGTGAAGCATCACTATCACAAAGGCAGTAGTGGAGAAAGTCAGGCGGTTCCACTATAGACCCTGACAGCCATCCTACTTCTTCCCTGCTTCTCTCACAGGCCTCTTTGTCTTGGCAGAACAAACTATAATACGTTGTGTGACACAGTGTTAAGGTACAAGGAGGAGAATCAATTCAACTGAAGGACTTTTTACCGCGGACAATATACTACGTCCAAATCATTGCACGTAGTTCAAAGGAGAGGGCTTATTTCTATAAACACTGTTTCTACCTTCAAGGCATAGACAGGACCTGGGCTTAATATTTTACACCAAAATAAATTCCCCCAAATATGCAGTAGACATTGTTATCAACAGAAAGGGCCAGGTCTCCAATGGCTGGAGGAGTTTGGAAAGACCCTTGGTAGAAGAGAGAAACAGTGGGATTCTTGCCGTGTTGATGGAGTAGTTGATGGCCATACATAGTATCCTTGTATCCTTTCTGCGTAATCTACCACCAGCAGCGCCACCTATCCCAATTGATGGTGTCTCTGCTAAGGGCAGAATCAAGTGTTTTCATTGTTGTATCCTCCTTTGCTGCTAGCATAGTTTTAGACATTAGTAGGTGGCCAATAATGTTTCATGAATTGAGTATTAAATAACACCAGAATAAGAGGAAGTTTGGCATTGGATTTTTTCTTTAATGTGCAGCTCAAATTTATTAAGAAAAATTACCAGTGGTTCCTGCTAATCCATCCATAACTTAACAGCTTTTCCCTTACTAGCTACCCTCTGAAGCGTGCCCGTAATCCCTTCTTGCATAGACATGCTTCGTGCCTCCTTGAAGGCCATTCCTACTGAAGTCCTGTAGAAGTCTTTGCAGTATGAAGGAGAGAGCTGAGATACAACCTTCTCAGGGGTTGTATCAAACACCATCCTCCCTCTTCAAAGGACACTGGTAGCAGATTGAGTTGCAAGACCACTGAGGCTGTCTTTGTCCTTACCTACATCTCTGTCCTTGACCAAGACTTCCTCAAAGGCAAAAATCCAGGAACTTCCTGTCTGTTCAGTTTCTATCAGGTCAGGGGAGGGCAGATTTCCACCTAAATTCATCTAGCATGAGATCTTAAGAAAGGCTGTAATGGTCTCCAAAAGTAAAATGAGAAGAAGGAAGCTGAGTGAGGAAGAGAACATTTATCTAAGGGAATCCTAGAATATAAATGTGTAGCCTCGAAATTAAAGGTGCAGTAAATATAGGCCTATAGTAAATTGCTTATGATGTAATAAACTAGAATTATGGATGTGGCAATAAAGAGAAGCAATAGAATATTGTATATTTAAGGAGCAGCTATCAGCAAAGAAATACATCAAATTGCCATCTTGTTTTCTGTTGATAGCTTCTGGAATGGTTTTTATTCTACAGGAATGCAAAACAGGATTCAATACTACTAAAGCTCCCTATGCCTTGATTATCAGCTAATGGGTTTACCCTTTCTTCCTGGGTGACCTTGCATTGTTCACAAGGGGCACACAGCGGTTAATTAAGGGAGTAAGCAGGGTTGATTATAATATATACAGTAATATCTTGGCCCTATCATATTCAGAGTGATCTGAATAGGAAAGTGTAATAAACAAAATGTGTTGTATAGGACAGCTGTATGCTATGTTTGCAAAGGCACATTAGTTAAAAATTTCTCTTTGGAGTAAAGCTTTCCACTTTACAAAGAGGAAGGAAGTACAGTAATTAGAAGTGACCAATATTGAAACTTTAAGACAATTGAGAGATACTGTGTAGTTCTATGGCTATCACCACAAATTACCACAAATTCAATGGTTTAAGACACCACAAATTTTGTTCTCACAGGTCTAGAGGCCAAAAGTCTGAAATTAAGGTTCTGGCAGGAGCCTGCTCCCTCCAAGGACTCTAGAAGAAACTTGCTTCCTCTAGCTTCTGGTGGTTCCAGGCATCCCTGGACTTGTGGCCAATCACTCCAGTCTGTCTCTTTCAGTGTCCACTTACTCCTGTGTGACGCTCTCAAGTCTCATGGCTTTAAATGCTGCCTCTATGATAATGACTCCCAAATTTCTATGCCTAGGCCCCACTTCTCCCACAAAATCCAGATCAGTGTATATAACTTCACAGTTGGCCTCTCCACTGGACTTTCTACTAGGCATCACAGAATAATCATGTCTAAATCAAACACCTTCTGCACCATCGCTCACCTTGGTCCTTGGCAATTTTAGGCTCCAAACCTGATATTGTCCTTTAAAATCATCCTTTCACTTATGGTTCACCAAAAAATCCTGCCAGATTCACCTTCAAATTTTTTCTAGAATTCAACCACCTTTTCCCCACATACTAACACTACTAATCTGCACCAAACAATCATCAGTATCTTGCTTGGATTATAAAATAGTCTCTTATTGCAATGGCTTGTTATTGCAAAAGCTTTAAGGGAAGTTTTCCCTGTGCCTTGTTCTGCCCCCTCTTCTCCTTTAAAGTCATCCTTAACACAGAAGCCAGCAGGATTCTCTTGAAATATGTCGCATCATCTCACTACTCTAGTCAAAGCCTGCCAGGGGGTTCCCACCTCACTCAGAATAAAACCCATGATGCTATCGTGGCCCATGAGGCCCTCTGTGGTCAGCTCCAGTCCAAATCCATCACTTCTCTGGGCTTATCTTCTACCAGTCCAAGCCTGGCTCAGCCAACCTGAACCTCACTGTTTCTCAAAAGTAACATTGGTCAGCTTCAACCTCAGACATTTTGTTTCCTCTGGTTGCAATGCTCTTTCTCTTAACACCTTCAGAGCAGTTTCTTCCCTTCCTACAGGCTTGTACTCAAAAGTTGTCCTCCCAGGGAGGAGTTTCCCAACCTCTTTCCCTGACACGTCACTGCCCTTTCAATGCCTTATTTTTTTTAATAGAGAGACAGAATCTCATTTTATCGCCCTGGGTACAGGGCCGTGGCATCACAGCTCACAACAACTTCCAACTCCTGGGTTTAGGCGATTCTCTTGCCTCAGCCTCCTGAGTAGCTGGGACCACAAGCTCCCGGCTACTTTTTTGTTACAGTTTGGCTGGGGCCGGGTTTGAACCTGCCATCCTCAGTATATGGGGCTGGCTCCCTACTCACTAAGCCATAGGTGCTGCCCAACTGTCAATACCCTTCTTCATGATCAGTTCCCCTTCGAGAATAAATACTCAAAACCACAGAATGTTGTCTCTTATGTTCACTGATATGTCTCCAGTGCCTTGCACAATATCTGCCTCACAGTAGGCTAAGTATTTTATAAATATGAATACACGACTGAATGAGCCATTGAATGAATGTATGGGTTCTTCCATAGGATCATGAAAATGACGTATGTAACCATGAGTTGAAGTTAGAAAATAAAACACCAAACTAAATATAGGTGGAGTGTAATTCTTTTGCGTTTCTCAAATGCTTATTGGAATATATTCACGATTACAAGGTAAGTCAAGTCACATAACACTGTCATATCGTTTTCAATTATAATTCACCAGTCCAGAGAAGCCGGAAATCTTTGCAATACCAGGCTAAATAGCTCTGTATAAACTTTCTTAACTTTCACAAGCTTACACTGTGGTTGGTTATTAGAGAAAATTAGTTTAGCAGGGAATATTCTAGCTAGGCATTTGATTATTATTCTTTCAAAGTAGGATCGAAGTAATTTCTTTGAATTAAAATCTATCCCTTTATAATGAAGAATGTGTACAAATAATACCCATAATATTCCCTTTGATTTTCATTCTTTTCCTTTTATATATTTTTTCTTGAGTAGAAAGAGAGCTTAAAGCACTTTGAAATTACTTAAGTGTGAGGGGGAAACCTTCAACTGACTTTTGGTAAGGAATCATTCACAGGTGGGAGTAGGTAATAGCCTGAGAATTACAAGCATTCAACATTCCGTGGGGGTCACTGAGTAAGGGGAAGGAGGAATATTGGTCAGTTCAGGGTTGGGATCTATTGCAGCTATTCCACCATTGAGCCTTTGGGGCCCTTTGTATAATTTACATTCTTCTTTTTAAAAATTCGGTATGAATCATGTGACTAGAGCTTCTCCTGCATCTCTCTGCTTCTGCAGGAGGGATTTTTGAAACTGTGGAAAATGAACCTGTTAATGTTGAAGAATTAGCCTTCAAGTTTGCAGTCACCAGCATTAACAGAAACCGAACCCTGATGCCTAACACCACGTTGACCTACGACATCCAGAGAATTAATCTTTTTGATAGTTTTGAAGCTTCACGCAGAGGTAAGAACTTTCACACTTTTAAGAGCTTCTTTGGGTGAAATGTCTCCTCTACAAGTCATTTTCTTTCCATTTTCTGCCCTTTTCCAAAATGGACATCTTTGTGCAAATGGGTCGCAGGAAATCTCGGTCTTTGGTGTCGCCGATCCATGCAATCTGCACTAACCTAACAGATGCTGCTGAGCACTGTTTTCTGGTCCTTTCTGATTAGCTTACCCTTCAGTGCCCTCCACTCTATGATTAAACAGTTCAACTGTGAATGGAAAATGTCAAGCTTGATCTGTTTCCCTTTCCTGAAGCTGAGATACCACCATAAAATTGTGCAGTGCAGTCAAATAAAGCATTGTGGAAGGTCACATCCACTGAGCAGGTGGAAAAGCCCAGGACACACATGACTCACACCCTGCATTTTAACAGGTTGCAAACTACTGGATTCACCTCGCATCTACTCAGCTTGATTTTAAAACACCTTCCCACAAAATCGTAGAAATATGAAGATTAAGCCTGTGAGGCCGATGTCTGTATTTGCTTCTCTTTTGTTTCTGAATAGAAGACTAATACCTACAAAGTAATTAATTTATGGAGAGGCCGCAAGGTTTTACTCACAGAGATTCTTTCATAATTGCATGGCTGGTTTGGACATCCCAGACAGTTTTAGTGCGACTCTTAGAGATAACATTACATCCTCTATACACGAAGTTTGGTTCTCTAGTCACTAGAAAAGATGTTTGTGTGAACAAAGGCTACTCATTAGGCGGCACCTGTGGCTCAAAGGAGTAGGGTGCCGGGCCCATATACAGGAGGTGGCAGGTTCAAACCCGGCCCCAGTCAAAAACTGCAAAAAAAAAAAAAAAAAAAAAAAAGGCTACTCATTACCCCAGAATAGGGGGGATTCTTTGTCTCATAGAGAAATTTCTTATTAAAAACACACAAATAAATATAATGCAAGGAATACCATACCATATTCATGCTGATTTTCATGTAGAAATTCCACTTTGAATTAATCTAGTCAGATTACAATGCATCTGGACTCTTCCATGAGAATTTTGTTCTTTACGAACAAAACTTCTTTTCTCAGGAACACAGATAAAATATATGATAAATTTTTTCCAATCTATGGCATGACCTTAATGTAAGAATGTTTTCTCTTTCTTAAGACAGCTGGATTTAGAGATAGCATATAGTTAAAGTTGTCTATGAGCAAAAACTAAAACCTTGTATTTATACAGCATTTTAAAGTTGTAAGCTATCTTCACATAAATTATTGGTGTAATGTAGAGATAAATCTGTCACTTCTTTCTCTCACACACATACATGTTGTTGAGTAAATACTGTAGAAAACCAGCCACATTTAGCTATGAAACTCCAACCCACATAAAAAATGAAAGCTTTCTTGTGATCTGAAGTACCTGCCACACTTGTAAATTAAACATCCCCCAAGCTTCGTAAAACTGGTAATTTGCTGGCAAACAAAAATCAAGAAGATTGATTTTCCGTCAAGCAATATTAGCATCCCAGAGCTAAATATTAGCAAGAATCTCAATCCATTGCTCATGCTGAATGAAAGAATGGTTCGCACACTCCCAGGCTCTTATTTTATCTGCTACCTAATGAAAGCATAGCCAAAAAAGAAGCTGCTGAAGGCAATGACAGTTTACACAGGTACAGCACCTAATGCAGAAAACGACACAGCTTCCTGGTTGATGTAGTGATTCGGTGCTAAAGAAACAGTACCAGAAAGTTTTCTTTGTAAATGACTGTAGACCACTGCTGTCTCTTAAGATATGGGCAATATGCCTATCAAAATTTTGTCAGTTATTCTTTGCAAGTCAAGTCAGATAATTTTACAGAGTCATGTAGTTTTTTTTTTAGAGACAGAGTCTCACTTTATCACCCTCAATTGTGTGCTGCAGCCTCACACAGCTCACAGCAACCTGCAACTCCTGGGCTTAGGCGATTCTCCTGCCTCACCCTCCTGAGTTACTGGGACTACAGGCGTCTACCACAATGACCGGCTATTTTTTGGTTACAATTTGGCCGGGGCGGGGTTTGAACCCTCCACCTTTGTTATATGGGGCTGGTGCCCTACCCACTGGTGGAGCCATGGGCACCCCCGCACAGAGTCATGTAGTTTTTTTTACTTATTTTTATTGGTAGAATGACATCATTATAGAAATCACAATTTCTTCTATATGTTTAGGTATTGTTTGATTCTGATATTCAAT
The DNA here is from genome assembly GCA_963574355.1 of Loris lydekkerianus. NCBI lineage: Eukaryota > Metazoa > Chordata > Mammalia > Primates > Lorisidae > Loris > Loris lydekkerianus. The sequence continues at coordinate 36,745 of CAUYPK010085131.1, read as the reverse complement.
TATTTTCTCTTGGAAGTTATAAATTCTTTTAAAATAGAAATAAAATATTCATTTTAAAATATGTCTAAACTTACACTTCGTGTCTACCAGCATAAGATTAATAGATACTAGTTTACATGAATAAACTGTCCCAACCTTTATGGAAGGGAATGTGGTTAATATGTCTAACACAACTTAAAACATATCAATACCCTTTAACCATAGCTGGTAATTCAACCACTGGACATCTGCTTTTAGAAATTAACCTAAGATCCAGAAAAAATATATAAAAAAACTGAGGTAAGTACTATAAGATGACTTATAATAGCCAAAAATGAGGAGCAGTTTGAATGTTTAATGTCATAGGGATGGTTAAATAAATGATAACATACTCATGGAATGGTCTCCCCTGCAGACACTAAAAATAGACTTTTGAAGAATTTGTAATGACTAGGGGAAAAGGCATGCTCTAGGGTTAAGTGATGAAAAAAATGTATCAAACTGTATTTATATACTGATTCTTATTCTCCAAAATATTAATAAATATTACCTCAAGGTGACAGGACTAATCACAGGGCCTTTTTTCCTACTTACATTTTGAGTATTCTAAGTTCTCTCAGTGAGTACATATAATCTTAAAATGAGAAAAATAAATATATGCTATAAATAAATTTTAAGTGCATAATGGCTTGATTTCATTAAGCTGTCAGTTGGCTGATACTCTAGTAGAAAGAGGCCTGCCTTTTGAGCGGGAGCCACCAAGCGCTGATTGATCTCCTCCAGTGTAAAGTGGCTACGCCTTACTCTACTGTCTGTGAAATGAGTGGGTTGGACCACATGTCTTCTAAGATCCCTTTAAGCGAAGCTAGTCTATTATTCCCTAATAATTAGATATCAGCACTACTTATGAACATTCTTTTCAGGTATATTTCAATAACCTGAAACTCCTTTCCAATTTTTTGGGAAGACAGGAGCTAACATACTTTGTAGGTACCCAGTGGGTCTTTCTTCTGATTTCTGTAAACACACTGATACCTTAATTGCCACCTGCCATTTGACAGAACTTAAATAATACGACATTCATTTGGCAAATGCCTTGTTGGTTAGCTAGCCAAGGAAGTGAGACCGGCAACTCATTTTTACTTGCATGAGTTGGCCCTGTGATGTATTGTTAATCAGTTCTACATTTACATCTGTCAAGATCGTAGTATCTCAGTGATGCTGGAAGTTGTAAAGTCTCCATCTTTGAAGAACATTCTCCTTAGTAAAGGATCACAAGAATGGAAAAGCAAGTATCCAATGTACTTGATACTAATACGAAACCAAATAAACGACTATGCAACTCACATAAGAGAAAAACACAATTATATTCAAGGGGGGAGGAGGAGGAAGGAAAGGGGAAAAGAGAGGAGAGGAGAAAAAGAAGAGAGGAGAGGAGAGGAAGGAGGAGGATCAGTGAGCTCGCCCAGTGCCCACAGTGTAAGGGTATACAGCACACCCACTGGCTTAAGGGCTCAACTACAACTTTGAATCTACCTAACAAGTACAAGCAATGTAACCTAACAGTTTGTACCCTCATATTCATCTGAAATCTAAAAAAAAAAAAAAAAAAAAAAAAGAATATTGGAAGTTGGACAAAGCATCCTTCTTCCATGTGCAAATGGGGAGTATAGGAGATTTTCTAATGGTTAAATCAAAAAGTAGAATCATGAAAGAAACAATTAAACTGAAACAGAACTCTTTCTCTCACCCTGCCCTGCCCTCTCCCCATCCACTCCTTGTTCCTTGCCCTGGACAGCGTGTGGCCAGCTGGCTCTAGGAGTGGCCGCTCTCTTTGGCCCTTCCCACAGCTCCTCAGTCAGTGCTGTGCAGTCCATCTGCAATGCTCTCGAAGTTCCACACATACAGACCCGCTGGAAGCACCCCTCAGTGGACAACAAAGACTTATTTTACATCAACCTTTACCCAGATTACACAGCTATCAGCAGGGCGATCCTGGATCTGGTCCTCTACTACAATTGGAGAACAGTGACCGTGGTGTATGAAGACAGCACAGGTATGGGACTCCCACGGACCTCACCTGGGTGGATGTGCCATGAATAAAGGGAGCTGAAGCGTTCAGTGGGCAGCAGACTGGTCTGATGAAGTGTGTGAAAATGCTCTTATATAAAAATAAGCATTCTAAAGTAATTTAGGAATGCCATGGCATCTAATTCACATTTCTTTGGGTTCTTTCATCCTTTTTAATGATTCTTTTATCATCCAGCTTAGGGGGATTTGTTGAAAGAAATATTACCTTATTGATATACGTTGTAATCCAATCAGAATATATTAAAGATGTAATTTAATTTATGCCCTCTTTATGAAGAATGTGACCACAATTGCAAATGACCACGGAATACAATTCTAACTCTATAAGTAGCTAAGTAAATGTCTAGAAAATTTCTAAAGTAGGTTAACAAAGAGGAATTCAGGCAGAGATTGTACCAATAAAGTGGAGCATGTCCTGGGAACCGAACTCTGACCCCTGGTGATGAGTGCTTAACACAGCTGTGTTGCTCCCCCTGCTCGCTGGAGGACACGGGGTGGAAATGTGGCTGTCCCACACCTGGCCCCCATGAGGTCCTCTGTCTTGGTCTCCCCCATGTGAAGTTGTTTTAATTGGCACCTCCCACTCTGCCTTCTACCATATTTTGCCATATATATCACACCCTCCTGTGTATAAGGTATAACCTATTTTTTGTCCAAACTTTCAGGAAAATACCCCTTGAGAAAATGGCCAGCTCTTGGCTGGGAGAAACACTCCTGAGAGAGCTAAGGCTGCCCTGGTAAATGTGCAGATTGTACAACCCTCCTACAAACGCCTGCTCTGTGAAGGCCGCCCCTTCCCTCTCTCCCAGGAGCCCTTCCATCCCAGCCACACTGGGGGCTGTGGCCAAGAGGGCCACATGCATGGCTGGCAGGGGGAGCTTCTGAGGCTACTCAGCCCGTGGGCATCCAGGCTGGTCCCTGGGGCCTGTGTGGGGCTCCTGGGCTCCTCCATGCAGCTGGGACTTGGGCCTCAGCCCTTATCTTGCATGGCCCTGGCCTGCCTCGGCAGCTCTACTACTGTCCCTTCCCCTAACTGCACCAGAGGCTTGCTCTCACTGAACCCCAGATCCTCCCAGACTGGAGCCCTGTGCATCCAGCAGGCCCAAGGAGGAGGGCTCAACAGCCCCAGGAGGCCTGCTGGGTGCCCTGCTCCCAGGCTGTACTACCCAGATATAAAGTGCATCCTTATTTTGGGCAAAAGAGTGCGCATTAAATGGCAAAATACAGTACTTATTTTTCAGGATTTATCAGAGTTCAGGCTCCTTTTCACTTAAAGTCAGCCAGTGGCTCTCCATTGCTCCTAAGAAAGTTCAAACCTTTCTAATTCAAAGCTCATCACCATCTAGCCATTTTCATCTTTATTAACCCAGGAGCTCCCTCCACTGCCTATACTCTCTCTCACAGGAGTTATGAAGAGCCCACCATTTCTTAAACACCCCCAAATTCCTCCTGGCTCTGTTTTCTGAGGCTGGCCCCTCCCTTTGGGTTCTCCTCAGCACAGTCCTGGTGGTTGTGAAGTCCCCACTCTCCAGGATCACACTCACACTCACACTCCTCCTTAAAGCTCTCCAAAAACCAACAGATTACTCGCCAGCACTTTGGAAACAAAAGCATTCCATCACATGTTCTATTTCTGGTATCTGTTCACATGTCTGTGACTCTGGGAACGTCTAAGAATTGGATTATTATCTTATTTATGTCTGTAATCTGCTATCACAGGCCCAGCATATAGGAAAGGATTCAGTAATTCCATGTGGAAAGAATAATATTCTTGACAGTCTGAAATTTTTTCTCCAAGGACTGAAATTAGCTCCTTTCTTTGATTATAACTTTGGCAACAGGATTAATAAAATTACCAGGAAAGAATTAGGGAAGTGAGGCACTTTCAAACTTCAAATACTATTTCCTTCCTCACTGCCCTTTTCCACAAGCACCAGCACTTACTATTTCAAGGAGGACGAGCAGCACATCTCCTCTGGTTCCATTCTATACCGTCAGATAAAAGTGACTAGTGTGGTTAGAAATATGCATTTATGAATTTTCTTATGCCTCATCTCATTTTAGAAAAAAGTGAAGGTGGCAGGGGGGATTGAGTATATAATTTATAAATATATTCAGAACAGTCTTAGTGGGAAGGATGAGCCACAGGCAGTTGCGTATTTAGAGAGTCTCTTGCTTGCTGGGAAGAAAGGACGCATCGCCAAATGAACTCCACAAGCGTATGGAGACAATCTTGAGGTAAGAATATCATATTGTAAATATAAGTGGAGTTAAATCTTACATGTTGCCTACCTTTGTTAAATAGAAATTTTCATTATGTAATACAATTACACTATTTTTCATTATAGTGTGCTGTCCGAGGTAGAACCTCCTTTCACTACCATCTCCAGCCAAGCAGGATCATCTAAAAGAAAAATCAATTAATAAATAATATTGAAACTTTTGGATTTAAGGAATAGTTCAACCAAAGATGTGGGCCCTGCAGATTTCAAATTGTATTCAGCAAAACACAATTAGTAGGTGAGGAAGAAGTTGATAGCCTAAGTACCCTCCAGCATCAGATAGGACACATGTCTGTGATGACCATTTACAGAGCAGACAAATCAAACCATCATTTCTATCATCTTTTACCTACAGCTGAAGTGTTCATTTCCTCCCTGTTAAATTCACTTGAGCTCAGTAAGTACTTAATAAAATTGGAAATCTAAACTGATTTTGTGTGTCCTCCATTAATTTAGAGATGATTCATGTTAAAATGAATTTGCCCACAAAGACATTAAAAATGTAAATGAATAATCAATTGAGCCATTAAATTGGAACCCAGAGAGTAAACAGGTCAACTGAGATCAATAAAAGGAGAAGGCTTTTGACTTTGCATGGGCTTAATACTACTTGACTCAGGGCTCTTGGCTGCAGTAATTACCACACCGTAAAAATAAGAAAACTTAGTAAACCTGAAGGAAAAGAAAGGACTTAGGTGTGCTCAGCACCTACTCCCCCATCAGAATTAAGTACCCATTAAAGAGACTTTATTGGGATTTGTTTAGGAGTTTGTTAAATAGCCTGAAGCCAGCACAGATGTTGTGGAATCAAATGGCCCATTACTCCCATAGAAGTCAGTGGGAGCAGTATGCATCTCTCTAAGGACAAAATGCAATCCACGAAATACTGGCAGGCAGAATTCTGTCCTCCAGAAGTTAAGATGCAGAAGGACTCCAGAGAACTTTAGGAGTCAAGTTTCGTCTTGCCTCATCTCTTTTCTCTCTTTCCACTAGTCACTGACTTATCTCTGATTCCTATACTTGGAGGTGACCCTAAACCATGGAAAATTGCTGCCTCTTGAAAATCCCCTCTGCTTCATTAGACCCTTGGCAGAGGCCTGGCTTCTATCCTTTCACACTCATCAAAGGGAGCTGGGAAGCTGAACCCCAGATGCAGTGTGGGGTAGATTCAACGGTGTCAGCTTTCTCAAGGCCAATCTCAGAAAAATGTAGCTGCAGCCACTTCTGGGACCAGCAAACTTGTTTTTTGTAAAGAGCCAAACAGTGTACAGCTTAGGCTTTGGGGTCACGCGCTCTTGGTGGGTTCGAGCCCGGCCCCAGACAAACTGCAACACACACAAAAAAAAAAAGTTAGGAAAAAGAAAGTAGCCACAGATGTCAGGTAAATGAGTGGGCCTGGTGTGTTCAATAAACCTTCATTTACAAAAACATATGCTGAGCCAGATTTGAACTTAAAAAGAGGCCTTAAAAAAGAAAAGAAAAAAAATACGGAGCTAAGAGCTCAGATCGTAACTTTGCACACATGCGAAGCAGGTTCACTCCGCATTCATAGCTTCTTCTTTGGGTGTCTCATCTCACATTTCTTCTCCTCCTCACCTGTCCTTCCCAGCTTCCTCATGGACTAATGTTAGTCCCTTGTCCCCTTGTCTCTGGGCTTTGTCCCGTGACATCCTGGTTCATTTCATAAACAGGCATCATGAGGCAGTGCATTTCCTCACCCATCACAAGGGTCACAGCTGACACCCCTGTAACAAAAAAACAGGTTAGCAACAGAAAAGCAATGTTATTTGATCAAGTTTTACATGATGTGAGTCTTCAAACATGAGGGCCTGAGGACTCAGGGAAATCTTTGTACTTTTATGCTTAGTTTCAGTGAAGAATGAATAGGCCTGTAGAAATGGGATTTGAGGCTTTCCAATCTCCTTTATTTCAAAGTACTCAGCACCCTAAAGGCCAATACTTTGGGGGGATTATCTGAGCCCCCAACAGTGCTAATGGGTAATAAGTACTTAAAATGTTGCCACTTAGGGTAAACTGATCACAGCATATTTTAAGATTGGCTTTCTTAAAAGGCAATGAAAGCATTAAATGTTGCATGCCAGGGAAGGTGGGATTTCAAAGTGTTTGCTTACACTTTGGTTAAGCAATTACCCCTGCAGTCAGCACAAAGATCTGGTTCCAAATAAGCCAGTGCTGATCCAAATTTCATTGGCAAAACATGAAAAAATTGCACACATTCTGTCTAGCTTTCATTTTGTGAATGAATAAGAAAAACCCACTTCATGGTTTTGTCTGAACCCCTGAGTTAACAGAGAGATGATAGATCAGATAGAGAAACAATAGATAGAATTATGGTAGATGAGAGGGACAGGGACAGGGACAGGGAGAAGAGGAGGGAGAGAAATTCCCTTGTTTTATAAACACTTACTTCCGGACATTATTTGAAGCACTAGGGATAAACCAAACACAAAAACATCTCTGACCTCATGGAACCCACAGTCCATTTACCTAATGAACAAAATATATGAGTAAAGATTTAGCATAATAGATAGTAATACATGCGATGATGAAAAATAAAGCAGCAAATGGCATTTGGGAAGCTGGAGGTGTAGATCGGGTTTGCAGTTTTACATAAGGATACCAGCCCTCATTAAAAGGTAACAGTTGAGCCAATTTAGAGGATAAAGATAAAACCACGTAGAAGATCAGTGGTTCTCAATCTTCCTAATGCCGCAACCCATTAATACAGTTCCTGTGGGTCGCGACCCACAGGTTGAGAACCGCTGATGTAGATACCTGAGGGAGAACACTTCAGATATCAATCAGAGGAAGCAGCTACTGTGAAGACTCTGAACCAAAATAACCTTCTCTTGGTGGACTATGTTGGACCCCACCATTCAAAGACTTCCATATCCTGAAGGATTTCTGTATGTAAACAGCTAAAAGAAGAAAAGTATCTTAAATCATTATTATAGGTTCCCTTAAATATTTAGGCTCAAATTACAGTAGAACCTCTATAATTGACTACCTTCCTACATAGACCACCTCCCTAAGTAGACCTAATTTTCGTACCTCATGTACCTATCAGTACAGTAGGCCTAGTTCCTTACATTGACCACCTCCATATGTTGACAAGTTTGTTATGATCCCTTGGGTGGTCAACTTACAAAGGTTCTATGTGGGAGAAATAAGCAAGAGAAGAAAGAGGGTGCTTGAAATAAGAACTTTCCTATCCTACGGTGTAACTTGTGGATAGGCCCGCCTCCCCAAATCCACACCACCCTGGTCCTTACTTCGTTATAGATATGTAGACGCTGAGAACATTCATGTACAAAATACCTGAATAAGGTTGAAACAACCTAAATGCTTAGGCTGCAAAGGAAAAAAAGTAAAAGACTTTGAAGATAGGTGTCTACTGTCAACAAATGTCTGAAGCTCACTGAAGTGGGAGAAGATTTGGCTAACTTTTCTGTGCTTTCTTGGACACAAGGGGGTGAAGGATTGAGGGAAACAGCTTCCTTCTACCACTCGAGCTCTCTGGGGATGGAATGTATTTCTTCTTAAAGGGTTTAGCTCTCTGATCCTGGAAGAGTTGAAGCCCAGGATCACACTGACAAGGATTCCTGCAGAGCCGGGAGTTTGCCCTGGATGGCATCTCAAGTCATTTCCAATTCTCAGGATAAATTGCTTTCTTTTTCCCTTTTAAATTTAAATTTGTAGTTATTATAGGGACATAATAGTCGTATAGGATACATGTGATGATTTAGATACAGGCATACAGTGTGAATTAGTTAAATCAGGAAAATTGAGATACCTGTCACCTGAGGCTTTTATCATTTCCAGATCCACCCTTTGAGTGATTTTAAAGTACATTAACCCTAATTCATTGTTGATTTGAGTCAATTTGTTATGCTATCAATTACTATTCATTCTATCTAACTCTCTAACTGTATTTTGCACAAATTAACCATCCTTGGTTTATACCCCTCTCCCTGCAACTTCTTCTGGCCGCCAATAAACACCATTCTACTCTCTGTCTCCATGAGATTAATTGTTTTCAATATTTAGCCCCAAAACATGAGCAAGAAAGTGCGAGATTTGTCTTTCTGTGCTTGGCTTGTTTCACTAAACATGATGTTCTTCAGTTCCATCCATGTTTTTGCAATTGGCAGGATTTCATTCTTTTTTATGGCTATATATATAATATTCCATTGTGTATATGTATTTTAATGTCTGTATTCATTCATCCACTGATGGGCATTCAGGCTGATTCTGAACCTTGGCTGCTGTGAGTAGTGCTGCTGTGAACGTAAGAGTGCAGATGTTTTCTCAATAGACTGAATTTCCTTCTTTCGGATATAAACCTAAGAAGTAGAATGTTGTAGTTTTGTAGTAGTTCTATTTTTATTTTATTTATTTATTTTAATAGTGTTCCTAGGCAAGATCTATATTAGTTGTAGATTTAATTTTTTGAGAAACCTCCATATCGTTCTCCATAGTGGTTGCACTAATTTCCATTCCCACCAACAGGGAATGAGGGTTCCCTGTCTCCACATTCTTGCCAAAATTTGCTATTGCCTGTCTTTTTCTTTAAAACCATTTTAACTGCAGTGAGATGACATCTCATTGAAATTGTGATTTGTGTTTCTCTCCTGACTAATGTTTTGAGCATTTTTCCGATATTTGTTGGTTATTCATATGTCTTCTTTTGAGAAAATATCTATTTCCCTACTTTGCCCTCTTTTTAATTGCATTATTTGATTTTTTTCCTATTGAGCTGTTGGAGCTTCCGTGTATTCTAGTTATTAATACCTCGTCAGATAGGTAGTTTGCAAATATTTTCTCTTCTTCTGTGGGTTGTCTCTTCATTTTGTTCATTAGGTCTTTTGCTGTGCAGAAGCTTTTTAGTTTGATATGATCCCGTGTGTCCAATATTGCTGGTAAATCAGGTTTTTAAGACCCAAATTGCCTTTGCACAGTTCCAGTTTGATGGAGCAAATGTTTCTTCACCTTCACTAATGCTGTCAGATTTTTTTCATTCTACAAATATTTGTGAAGGACTCCCCATATACCAGATGTTGCTCTAAGATCTTTAAATACATTAATGAATAAAACTGATAGAAATCCCTGACTTCAAGGAATATATATTCTATGGGAATAAATAATAAGCCATTTTTTCATTCTATATAAAATGAATGATATTTTTAACAGGTGATAAGTTGGAAAAAGGAAAGGTAGAGCAGGATGAGGAGAATCTGGAAGCCAGAGTGTGATTTGCAGAGTTAAAGGTCATGTCACATTGCACAGATGAGGTTTGAGCTGGGACTTGAAGGAACTGAGGAAGTGAGCCACCTGGCCCCTGAGAGAAGACTCTAGCCTGAGACAACAGCTAGTACGTAAGGTGTGAGTGTGCCTGGTACACCAGAGAAACAGCCAGGAGGCCGGTGTGGTTGGATCAGAGTGAGAAGGGAAGGGAGGTAGGAAATGAAGTCAGAGAGGAGGGCCTTGTAGGCCACGGAGGGCTTTGTAGACCACTGGGAGCTTCTGCTCTGCCTGTAAGGGGAAACCATTAAGCAGTGTGGGCAGAGAGGTGGCAGGATCAGACGTGCATTCTGCAATAGTCCCTCCTCATCCAAGGGTGATATGATCCAAGACGTCCAGTGGAAACTTAAGTGTATTCATACCCATGATAAAGTTTAATTTATTAATCTGGCATAGTAAGAGATGAACAGGAAGAGACAGAGGAGATACAGTAGAGGGATGAGACATGGACAGGTTCTGCAAATATTCCAAATGTAGAGCTCCATGACTTCCTGAGCTTGCTCTCCACCTGCAAGCTGTTACCGCCTGTCCATGGCCGTCTTGCCTTTGTCTCTGTGTGTGGTGACATTGAACTGTGTTTGAATGATTAGTTAAACGTCATAGGGTCTCGGAGAAAAATGTCCAGATGTCATCATGGATGATTTCAATTGCATGCATTTTATTTATTACTTTGACTACTATCTTGCCATTTCTTATTAAATACCCAGCACTGCCTCTGGGTCTGTATGAAAGCTATTTTGATTTAAGAAACTCAGTTATCTAAGAAACTTAGAACATCTCAAGTTCTAGAATCTTGCCTCAAGAGATTAGCTTGTCTAGGGAAGAGAGCAAACATATTTCCTCCTACTGAAAACTCCTCTAAAATATTAAAGTTCTTCCCACTATTTCAATTATGTCATATATCAAGAAAACACCCTGTGTCCCTTACACATGAGACAAGCACCATATATTAAGTTTATTTTTATTTTTATTATTTATTTATTTATTTGCAGTTTTTGGCCGGGACTGGGTTTGAACCCACCACCTCCAGCATATAGGGCCAGCGTCCTACTCCGTTGACCCACAGGCACCGCCTAAGTTTATTTTTAAATAGCGCATATAAACAGGAAGACCATGTACCAGTCTGAGAAAATATTTATGCCATGGCATCAGTGAGGCAGGTTATAGTTTAATTTAGGCCTTCAGGTTAAAGTATAAAAAATAAATCCAAAATAATAATAATATAAATATTAAAATATAAAATAATTTTTATTTATAAAAATAAATCCAAAAATAATAATATAAAAACAGTAATAATATCCTGAGCCAGATATTGGGAGAGAGGAAAAGAAGAAAGGATTCAGAGGTGACTCTAGACTTTTGTCCTGAGCCAAAGTATGGAGCTACCACCACCTGAAAGAAGAAGGTCGTAGTGGAACTAGTCTGGGAGGACGAGAGTGGCATCAGGACTTCACCCATGAAAGTGTTCAGTTTGAGTTTCAGACATCTGGTAAACATCCAAATACGGATGAGAGTCTGAAGGTCAGTAAAGTGGTCTGGGCTAGAGATACAAATTTGAGAGTTCTTAGCATATAGATGGGACTGCATGCTTCTTACATCAAGGAAATCAGTTCCAGACAGATGCATCTAGCCCTGGATTCACAGCACATGGCCCATGGGAGCCTTGTTTGTCTGTTCATCTATGTTTACCTGAAGTGATTTCCCTCAACACTTTACATCCACATGATTTCTAATATTCAGCCTACGATAAGGAGTTATTAGCCATCACTTCAAACATGGTCTTCAAGCTTTATGTAGAGATCTAATCTCTAATCTACTAATCTACTAATAGTAGAGATTACTTTGAAATGAGATCCACATGCCTAAGAATGTCAGTCTTTGAAAGAAACAATAAACTCTAAAGAAAAATACGTTTGAAATGAAAACCTCTAGCCAGGCATTGTGGTGGGCGCCTGTGGTCCAGCTGCTTGGGAGGCCGAGGCAAAAGAATTGCCTAAGCCCAAGAGTTTGAGGTTGCTGTGACCTGTGACACCATCGCACTCTACCCAGGGTGACATATTGAGACTCTCTCTCAAAAACAAACAAATAAACAAACAAATAAACAAAAAAAAATAAATAGAAATAAATAAATAAAGAGTAAAATGAAAACCACAAAAAGTAATAGTAACTAAACTCTGGTGTTCTGTGTCTCACACTTCTCAAAATACTTTAGCGGATTAACTAATTTAATGTGCCTTCCTATAAATACATGAAATGGTCACTTTTGTGGCTATATAAAAATAGTGACTTAATTTTTATAACTATTATATTTCATTCCATCTTCCCAAAGAAAACAGAAAGAGTATGTTGTCCAGAGCCAAGAATCTTGACAGAAGCCTACAATTTTAACTTAAAGAAAATTGACATGTTGGCATGGATAACCAAGCCAACATGAAAGATACTCTGGGCACAGTTACTGCTGAATAAAAGAGTAACCAGATCCTTTCACCTTCCCCAGCCACCACTCCCCGCTACCCAGCGTGTTATTTCAACCACTGTGCTGGCTGCACTGCTCCTGCTCTTGCCTTCTACAGCTTCTGCTGAAGTAGCAGAGGGATGGGGAGTCCTTGGCACTTAGCACCAACAAAATTATAGTTCCCTTTCCCCCTCCTCTCACTCTTTTCTACTTTTCAAATTCTCCCAACTCTTGTGCCCTGACCAGAATTTCTTCATATTTTCAGAATTCTGCTTAGGAAGCCAATCTTTAGATATGGCATGCCAGATGCATTATTTTCTTCAGTTTTTTTTTTAAATTTTAATTATTATGTATACATAATAGTTGTATATCTTCCTAAGGTATAGGTGATATTTTGACACAGGCATATAATGTGAATTAACCAAATCAGGGTCATTGGGGTATTCGTGACCTCATAGTACCTCCCGAGTAGCTGGGACTACAGGTGCCCGTCACAACACCCGGCTATTTATAGCAACGGGGTCTCACACTTGCTCAGGCTGGCCTGCAACCTGTGAGCTCAGGGGGTCCACCCACCTTGGCCACAATGCCCCGCCCCACCTCAGAGTTTTAGCATTTCTTTGTGTTAGGAACATTCTAATTCTACTCTTTCGATGATTGTTAGACTTTTACTACCGTTGATAATAACCGGAATTTAGGCCCAGATAGCCTGGTAGAGCTGACTGCAACACAGTTAATTTCAATTTCTTGACTAGATTTTTCTTTGAGGTCCTTCGACATCAAGGAACATAATTTTTCTTATGCGAAGACTCCAACTAGCCATTTTTGTTGCACTTTTGAAAAACTTAAATGCGTGAAGGAGCGACTTAAAAGTACTGCATTTTCCCAGGTAATTTACTCACCCATTTCCATTTCTCAGTTCTGATTTTCCCTCTCCTCTGGGGGATGCACATTTTATGCACAGATCCCCGAAAGAATCCTATTAGATTTGGGTATATCCATATACCAACACGTTAGGAAATGCCATTTGGTATGTTTCTAATTTCTTATGAAGAAGAAATTAAGATTTAAAGTGTGCCACCTGATCTTTGCGTCCCAGTGGCTTATTATATCCGTTTTTATGCCGTCGAACCCACTGCTGTGGTTTAACAAACAGGGAATTGGATTAAGACTCAAGAAAACATAGGTACTTTTCTTTTGAGCTGAGACTCATTAAATATAACTAAAGCTGTCCAGAAATGGATTGAACTGCAATATAAGGTAAAGTATTTCTCACCCTGGGAGGTGTTCAACAGCGGCTGGATAGATGACATCCCTGCATCAAGTAGGGGCTTGACCTTAAGGTTTCTTCCAATTCCTGGCACTTGTGACCCATTTTCAGGGCTGATCCAAACAATTAACCTCTCTGTGCCTCATTTTCCTCCCTGTAAAATAGCATTGACACCTCTTCACCTCAGTGGATATTCTAGGGTTTAGTGAGCTATTTATAAGACATGTAGCAGACTTCATAAACAGGGGCAATCTAAATACCAAAGTTTATTATTATTTAAAGAGAAGGCACAGGAAATTTTATACGCTCACTAAAAATAACAGGGTTTTCTTTTTTTTCCTCTCTGTACCATATGCTTTACCTATTGCACAAGTCACAGGATGTGCATATAAATTAGCATTTTTCTGTGTCATAGCTGAGCCCAATTAGTGGAAAGGCAGCCAAAGCAAGTGTTTAGAATGGGCAGTTTGGACTCAGTTGTGTTGTCTCAATGTGTAGAGGCCAGTTCAAATTCATATGAAATAAACAGGCTTCTCTAAAACACTTTTCAAACCAAAGCCACATTTCCAATTGCATTCTTGGGGTTGGGGAGGAAAGGAAGCTCTTAGTTTACATCTGAAGGTTTTGGGTTTTTTTATTTGGAAAGGTTTGAGCTTAGAGAAAAGTTGCCAGGAATGCACAGTAAACTCTTGTACACCCTTTGTCTGGACTCCTTGGTTGTTACCATTTGGTCACATCGGCTTTAGTCCTCTGTCATTCTCTCAATAGAAGAAAAACTACAACAGTGATAAAATAGTACAAAGCAGGAGCACTGCTGACCCATTTGAAAGTGAGTTGCAAACATCTGTTCACCCATAAATACATTAGTGTGAATTGCCTAAGAACAAGGACCTTCCTTGTCTTCCTTGTCATAACCATGCTATTATATGATGATCCCATGCAGGAAACTGCACAGTGTCTGCCCCTCAATTGGATTTTCTAGGAGCCAAGAGAAAAGTTTTCCCTCGCCTTCTGAACATTTGCTGAAAAATTGACTTAAAAAAAGGAAAATTAATTGGAGAAAAGGAATGCTATTTATTTAATGTATACATATGGGAGTCTTCAGAAAGAAAGACCCAAACATACAGGAGAAATTGTTGATTTTTATGCTTAGGCTCAAGAAAGTGTAGACAGCCATGTAGAAATACGATTGGACAAAAAGGGTATGATCTCATGCTAATCGACTCAGTGGGGAAATCCAACCAGGCTTGTCGTCTAGAGCAGTGATTTTCAATTATCCGTGTGCCTTGATAATTTTTAAAGATAATTAATTAAATTATTTTTCTAAAGAAGTTCGAAGCATAGTAAGTATATTCTTTTTTTAACTTTTTTTTGGGGTCAACATAATTTAAATGGGCCACTGAGGTTTAACTATAGGTTCAAGTGTGCCTTGAGATAAAAAAAGGTTGAAAAGCCCTCTCTCCTGACCTCTCTGAGGAGCCTTTCTTCCTTCTGGGAATGGGGAAGGATACTCTCTGGAATGGGGGTCTTCTGACCTACAGTCAAACAAGGTAGGCCCATGTTTATACAGAAAAAGGCACAGGGAAAGTGAGAGTAATTTTTTTTAATGTTTTATGGCTGGCTTTAGGGCAGTGGGGAGTCTGGTTTCTATGACCTGCCTTGGGGAGGAGTGGGAGGAGCCTCAGAGGAGAATGGGACTTAGAGACAGGAGGGCAGGAGAAGAGCAGAAAAAAACATTTGCTCCTGAGGCTACTTCTGCGGCCTTTGTTTGGAGGTATTGTTTTCTGAGCTCTAACAGTTTGGCTGTCTCTTATCTACGTTATTTTTAAAGTCCCTCCACCTCCCTGGGCCAAGAAAAAAAAAAAAAAACAACCTGACATTAGGCAGCTTTGCGGGCACTATTACCATTCTCTGCAGCTGGAGTCTGGGTAGGGTGGATCACCCGGTCAGGGCCAGCTTCTGATCACAGGAGGATGGCTAGCAAAGCTAGGTGTTCTGTCTAAATCAATTTCCTTTCTCTAAAGTAATTATTTGTTTAGCAAATAATTTTTAACTGTTCATTACAATGAAGTGTAAATGATTCATGGATTGCTGTAAAATGCAAATATAAGGAAAAGCTTTCTCCAAATGTTGTCTCCCTTGCCTTTTGAATCGTAAATTCAACATTATTTGCTAATGAAGACAGAGAAGCTTCTCTTAAGCAAACAAGAAAAGAAATGTAACCCTCCCTGTTCCTTGGTTATTGTCCTTCCTCCAGTTTGAGTCTCTCATTTTCAAATCTGCTCATCCCCCCAGTTTCTGCAGCCAAGTTACGTGTATACTGGCAAAATGAGAAAAGTTGGAACTTACTCATGAGTTTTTGATAATGACAAATTTATGACAGTTAGAAATGACTCTTTTTGCATTGAGCTGTTTTCCTTTTCCTCTGTTAGTATTAAAATATACTGTCTTTTATAAAAGTCGATGGTTCCCTTTTTGAGGGAGATATGTTTATTAGTGGTCTTGTATGCCAGGTAAAGATTTAAGGATCAATGCGGGTCTAAAGTTTCTTTCTCTGTTTACTTACACAGTTTTAGTCAGTCAGTCAGTCATTTAATTAGGTGACCTAAAATCTGAAAGTCTGGAGGGGGCCCTAGAGAAAAGAGCCCTAGATTTGCTATCAGAAGGTGGATTTGGCTTTAAATCCTGGTTTGCTGCTTAAAAGCCATGTACCCTTGTGTGATTTGGTCCAGCCTCCAACAGCCCCAGCTCAACCTCTATAAATGTAGGCAGTTATTAACATATCACCTCCAATCCTCCCATGGACTTAGAGTAGCTGGCAGCAGAAAAGTGTCTTGCACCCGCATGGCTTATTTGTGGGGCTTGGCACTTAATTAGTATGCACAGAATGTTTTCCGACAAATATGAATGAATGAAGTGAGAAAGTGCATGTCCACTTTAAATCCCATAAATGTGTGTGTGAATCTTCACAGTGACAAGGTGTGTGCCTGGACTGATGTTCTACTCAGCAAAGAACAAGAAAGTAGCTCGTTGCAGTAAATGAAATGCACTTTTCAGATTTCTTTTTTTCCATTTCACTTAAAGGCCACATTAAGCCACCCCTTGTGGTCATGCTCAAGTTAAAAAACAAAAAAACAATCATGTGTGTGATCACAAAGCAGAGGATGTTAGGAGAAAACAGGAGAGAGACGCTGGCAGCCTGGAGAAAAGAAGCAAACAGAATCGTTCCCAGATACTATATTTCCCTCATCTCATCAAAAATTCCTCAGCTGTATCTGATCCCTCTGTACCAATGACTTGTATGTGTAAGGCAGGATGGTGAAGTGAAAAGACTAAGTGTCTGATTCACAAGTAACCGTTGTAATTACAGGATCCTCCTAACTATCTCTGTAACGCAGAGTAAGTTACTGCACTGCCCCAGACCGTGGCTTTTCCTCATTTGTGGTCACAATGACAATCATGCTTGCATCACAGCGTTATTAAGAGGATTAAGGAAGACAGCAAATAACACACATGTGAGTCCATGTATTCCAACTATTTCAACTTTTGTATAAAAAGATAGAAAAAGGATAATGAGCACTAGAACTTGATAGGATTCTACCCCCTCCCCCAAATTAACTACAAAGAGCAGCACCATCATAAATTGGCTGTATGTCAGAATCAAGCCTACCTATCATGGTAGAGAAACTTTGCCTCATTTGGACCACAACACTGTGGCTTCTAGTAAACACACACACTCACACACACGTGCACACACGTGCGCACACAAAAAACAAAAGGAAAATGCCTTAAGTTTAGAGGCAGCTGGCATCCATGCTCTGTAGTACACAATGCACACCACAATTACTATTCAAATACTCATAAAGCTTAATATTCCCTACTGATTAATTAAACTTGATGAATCTCAAAGGCACAGAAATACATACTTTTGTTTGTTTGTTTGTTTGTTTGTTTGTTTTGCGGTTTTTGGCCTGGGCTGGGTTTGAACCCTCCACCTCCAGCATATGGGGTCCGGGCACCCTACTCCTTTGAGCTACAGGTACCGCCCAGAAATACATACTTTTTAAAAAGTCAATCATCTACTGTGATGGAAGTCCAAGCAGTTAACCTTATGGGAAATGAGATTCAGGCTTTATATTGCTGTCTGCTTTATCCTAATAAAACATCTCTGTGAACATTAGAGAGGGGCACAGCTCCGTGGGGTCATACCCGGAGTGCATCTAACTTTCCTTGTTAGTTCCACATAGTACTTTGCTACGATTACCAATGATGAATTTTAAAGAAATTCTCTTTCTTCTTTTATTATCGTAATCTTTAGAAATTTTATGATTTTTTTAATCAAGTATTTTCCAATTCACCATTCAAATATATTAGCAAGAGAATATAACCAGCCATTAACAATGGCTTATATGGCAGGAACTGAGCAATCATATGAAGCAGCCAAACTAATTAGCTGGCAGGCAACATGTTATTGATAAGTACTTGATGAAAGGCTCATAGACATTGATACCCTCCAAGAAATCCTAGTATTCTACTGGCTTTTCAAGTGAGCAAAGTGTTACTGATTTCATTGGTCACTTTTGGAAACTTCAAGCAACTTTTCACTTATAAAAGTGAAAAAACTTTTACAGTTTGGATATTTGATTTGTTAAAGATGGGAGGTGTTGGCTGAAAGCTGAAAAGGACAATTGCATTCTAAATAAATTTAAAATGCTCTTGGGAAAATTGTGCTTCCCAGCCACATATACCCGCAAAGGGAAAATAGTATAATCCAGCACAGAAAGAGGAATGACAAATGGGAAGGCAATAGCGTCACCTTTAAGAAGGTGGCCACTTGATACATTTTGGGGATGATATGAGCTTGACTGTAAATGGCAATAAACAATACGCTTTCGACAGAACACTATCTGTTTATGATTGGATGTCATTTTCTAGGTCTAATTCGTCTGCAAGAGCTCATCAAAGCTCCCTCCAGATATAACATTAAAATCAAAATCCGCCAGCTTCCCTCTGGGAATAAGGATGCCAAGCCTTTACTCAAGGAGATGAAGAAGGGCAAGGAGTTCTACGTGATATTTGATTGTTCACATGGAACAGCCGCTGAAATCCTTAAGCAGGTAAGCGGCCTAGGGATAAGGCGGAAGTGTGGGGGAAATGCTATTTAATCTTTCTCTAAAATGCCATCGAGTTTTCCCTTTGTATGGTTTGACAAAACTGCAGCAGTCCACTTGAGGCTAAAGGTTACAATTTGTAGACCCCTTTTAAAGAGCCAAAGGGTTCCAGGAGTTTGTGGATTTACTGAAGCCATCGGCTGCTTTAGCTGTAGATGTGTGTTTTTAATGTGCATTGGGTGGCACGTGAATCCTGTCAGCAGCAGATGAGGAGAGACAGATATCATTTCAAGGTGATTAAACCCCTCTCTCTCCCTTTTTCAAATGTCTTTTGAAAGGACTGGGTCAGGTTTCATTCACAGCATGCCTGACTTGGCCTAAATGCATCTTCCTCATGGCAAGACCTCATATGTCAAGAAAGTGGGATTCTAAGCACCAAAAAGGGGTACAGGAACTTTTCACAAAAAAAGCTGCTTCTCTCTTCCAATTTAATGTAGACAAAGAGTTTCCATGCATTAATCTCCACAGATAATGTGGGTACAAACACTTGATACGTTGTGAAATCCTACATAAATGAAAGATAGACGCAGTAAGGTTCAGAATAACCACAATAATAGAGTAATAATTTCTGAGCACATGATCTTATGCTTAAGAAAGAAAATTCACAATTAGGAAAAGATAAAGCACAGACTAATGGTTCTCGACTCAGAGTGATTTTACCCTCTGCAACTTGCGGCAATGTCTAAAAGACACTTTGGGGTGTCATATTTGAGATGCAGACACTTATGGGCAATTAGTGGGTAGTGGCCAGGGATACTGCTAAGAATCTGAAATGACTAGCCAGATGTTTAAAATAAAAACATTAATAAAAGGTCGCGAGGACTGAACTTGAGAGAAAGTCACAAAAAGCAACTGGGTTATACATATTTGTGTGGACTACCAGGCATCTCTTTATATCTAAGTGGTTATTGTGGCATCGGGCAATGTTCTTATGTAAAATAACACAGGCCGTTATTACACTCCCTCATTTAAAAGGTCTGGAGTTGCTATCTTGTTGATTGATAATGGGCAGTAATTTCGTAAGCAGAATACAGAACTGTGGATTCTCGAATCTCTAGAAAGAGCTCTTTTTAAACTGTCATCTCGCTTCACTCTCCAGCGTTCTGTCTCATACTTACAGAGCATTTCTCTGCAGCCATTGTGCTCAGAATTAAGTTTCTAATTGCACTGAAAGTAGACAATCACAGAAGTCGACCAGATGTCTCTATTATCCATTGGATGATTATACTAAAAAAAATTTATTTAGACTCATAGAACATACTTAAAGTTGCAGTGGGGTGCCATCACCAACATCCACATCTCTCCTCATCACATGTGGCCAGAGGACAGATGACTCGGGCAGAAACACACATCCACCAGCGGATGCTGCCCCTCGGGTCAGGCAGGAGAGTATCTGTTACTTACTTCCAGACTTTAGTTGCTTTAATCATTCTTTGATTTTTAAAATTATCCCTCAGTAAAGGAAGCCAACGTGTCTCGGGCATATCAGCAACTAAAGAACTTTAAAGGTGAATAAATACAGTCAGGAGCCTTTTATCTTAAGGCTTCATTTAAGAATTTTAATACAGTTCATTAAAGTATGTAATGGTGTGTGGGTTAGAAATGAGAAAAACACCCAGATTTTATGTGTTGTCCTCAAGGTACAAAGAAGCATCCCTTCCCAGGAGCCTGTTGTACACAGACTGAGCACTTCTGTTACATTCACAAGCACGATTTGCTAGTGAGTCTTCTCTTTGCTACTGCACTCATTTGGCTAACTTAACTGGCCACCTCGCTCCCCAAAGGCAGGCCAGCGGGCTGCTGTTATGCTTTCTCCTCTCTTTCAATAAACGTACACCTAAATGTCCTTAAACTACCAGGCTACTTCCTAGTAGTCTGGGGAGTACATTATTCAAAGGACAATTAAAATAAAAGTAAAAGCAAAGTGTCTAAGAGTGGAGTGCCCCAAAAAGGTCTGTTGGGGCAGGAGGAGTGGAATTAGTTTGCTTTGGGGCCCGCCATTGACACAGATGCTTTTCATTCTCTGTCTTATGTTCTGAACTGTGTTTACTTTTCCTACTTATTTTACTGATATGGGCTATGAAGCTTGGACGAAGGGACAAATGAGATTGTTCATTCTGATTTTATTCTAAACTAATGATCTGCAAAGATTTGGGAGAGAAGAAAACTTTTTGAAAGGTCCCAGCATGAGATCCCTACCATATTGCAGGGGAAAGCATAATTGCTCTTTTTGAAATCATAGCCAAGAACCAGAGTTAGATTAATGGGGATGATTTGGACCTCCAGAAGCTGTTGTGCTTGAAATGATGTCAGGGCTTTATAAAGTTTTCAATCAGACACAAGCACTCTATATGATCAGCTTAACTCACAGCAACCTACAGAAACAAAGGCAGGGAGGCAGGGGGTCTGATTCAGGAGTTCTGGATTCTTTTTTTTTTTTTTATCATAGCTGTGTAATTTCTAAATCATGGAAAAAGCCCAAGTGCCCATCGATCCACAATTAGATTAATAAATTGTGGTATATGTACACCATGGAATACTATGCAGCCTTAAAGAAAGATGGAGACTTTACCTCTTTTATGTTTACATGGATGGAGCTGGAACATATTCTTCTTAGTAAAGTGTCTCAAGAATGAAAGAAAAAGTATCCAATGTACTCACCCCTACTATGAAACTAATTTAGGACCTTCACATGAAAGCTATAACTCAGTTACATCCTAAGAATAGGGGGACAGGGGAAAGGGTAGGGAGGGAGGTGGAAGGTGGGTAGAGGGAGAGGGATTGGTGGGATTACATCTGCAGTGCATCTTACAAGGGTATATGTGAAACTTAGTAAATGTGGAGTGTAAATGTCTTAGCAAATTAACTAAGAAAATGCTAGGAAGGCTATGTTAACTAGTGTGATGAAAATGTGTCAAACCGTCTATGAACCAAGTGCATGGTGACCCATGATCATATTAACGTACACAGCTATGATTTAATAAAAAAAAAAAAAAAAGAACAAAACAAAACAAAACAAAAAAAATTATAATCCTCATTGGAGAAAGATGGTTGAGAATACAAACCTCTCTTAATCATCCCTTTACATGAATATCAAATTCAACACGCAGATAAGCACCTTTAGTAGAACCAAAAACAAGGGTAGTAATCATACTATCTAGTTTGAACTTTCATTAGTGAAATATGCACCAATGAGGGCAGAAAAGACAATTTTGACAATTTTGCCTATGCCACTCCTGCCCCATCCCCAGCAGTGCCATGCCAACACACCTGAGTAGAGAGAGGATCTATGTGCCCCAGGGATGGGAAGTGAAGCGATTGTGAGGCTTTGCCTTGTTACTCAGGACTGCCCTGGCACGAGAGAACCCAACACAGGGCAAAATTCTCCCAGTCCCTCAGAGGGAGCATTTGACCAGCCTAGCAAGGGAGAAAGGCTTTACTCCAAAACCCGAATTCTGGATGACCTCACCACTGGCTGACAAAATGCAGCCTGGCTCCTGGATTAAATTTGTAATGAAGTCTAGCCATGAGGGCTGCAGTCCTTGGACAGTTCCTGTGGCTGTGCTGCCTGGGAGCCAGTGGACTTGTGGTATGTGTAACTCAGTGAGACACCAGAGCAGCCATGGCCAAGCAATGCCTGTGTCACCCACTCCAGTCACAGGTGGTGCAGTTCAGGGAGAGTCTTATTCCACTTGGGGAAAGGAAAGGGAAGAGCTCAGAGAATTTTGCTTTGCCACTTGGGCACCAGATCAGTCACAGTAAAATAAAGTACCAAACAGACTCCTGAAACCCCTGAGTCTAGATCATAGTCCCTGGGTGGCATTTCTGATCCATACCTTGCCAGAAGGAAATCTGCTTTCTTGATGGAAATGACCCAGTCGTGGAAGGACTCACCACATGCTGAATAAAGAGCCCTTGGTCTTTGAGTAAACATTAAAGGTAGTTTGGCAATGGTCACCCTTGACTTTGGGTGAGACTGGACTTGTTTCAGGTGTGATATGGTAGCCACAATAGAGTACCTATTTCATTCCTCTCCCTACTCCAGCAGGCCAGCACAGAGAGTAAGGGAAGAGTGAGAGACATTTCCTAGTAATCCAGAGAATTCTCCCTTATCTTGTTCAAGTCCATGAAGGTGGTTCCACCCAGCATCTGACAGAGTCATAGCATCACTGGGTTTGGGGCACTTCCAGTGATGATATGGCTACAGGGATGAAAGAATTAGATCACAAGACTCAGTTCTCTTTGAATACTAAGTATCTGGAAAGCCTTCTCAAGAAGGATGTATTCAAATAAGTCAGACTGTGAAGATTGAAATAATTAAAGACGGCTAGAAGACTTAAATGCAAAGCATGAAGTTATAAACATTATAGAAGAAGTTATAGAAAAAATATTTTAGATATTGGCATAGGCAAAGAATTTATGACTAAGATCCAAAGATAATTACAGCAGCAATGAAGATAAATAAATGAGATCTGATTAAAGTAAATTATGCACAGCAAAGGAAACAATAAAGAAGCAAATACATACATCTCCCATACAGAATGGGAGCAAATATTTGCAAACTACATGTCCAATGAATGTCTCTATCCAGAATCTTTAAAGAACTCAAATCAGCAAGAAAAGAAAAAACAAACAACAACAACAAAAAAAAACAAAAAAACAACTCTATTAAAAATTTGTCAAGAGACATGAACAGAAGCTTTTCAAAAGAAAGCTGGCTAATAAACACAAGAAAAAAATGCTCAACATTACTAATCATGAGGGAAATGCAAACTAAAATCACAATAAAAAATTATCTTACCCATGTCATAATGGTGAATTATTCTTATTAAAATGTCCAAAACCAAAAGATGCTGGTGGAGATACAGAGAGAAAGGATTAACTTATGCATGTTAGTGGGACTGCAAAACCTCTATGGAAAACAGTATGGAGATTTCTCAAAGAACTAAAAGTAGACCTACCATTCCATCTAGCAATTCCACTACTGAGTATCTATTCAAAGAAAAAGAAGTCATTTTATCAAAAACACACTTCATCTCAAATGTTATTGCAACACAATTTATAGCTGCAAATATGTGAAATCAATCTATGTGACCATAAATTCACGAGTGGATTAACAAGATATGTGTGTGTGTGTGTGTGTGTGTGTACACACACATACATATCTATGTGTGGGTACATATCATGAAGTACTACTCAGCCATAAAAAGGAATTAATTTATGTCTTTTGTAGCAATTGGATGGAACAAGAGTTCTTTTTCCTAAGTGAAGAATTCAAGTACAAGACAAGCACCACATGTACTCTGCAATAATTTTGAACTAATTGATGGGCACACATGGACACAGAAAGAAATAAAAATAATTGGAAATCAAGGAATGGGTCAGGGGTAAGAGGAAAGGAGTAAAAACATACCTAACAGGTACAATGAATACTATTCAGGTAATGGGCACACTTACAGCCCTGACTAAAGCATTAGAAAGCTATCCATTTAACTAAAGCATTTGTGCTCTCTTAATATTTTGAAATTAAAATAAATAAACAACTAAATGCCCAATTTTTTGATGCTCAAACATTAGTAAACATCCACAAAGGTCAAGAACATCTAGGAAGATTGGGCAGAGAAAGATGGCAGACTAGAGACTGTTTCTTTGCATCTGGGCATAGTGATATTGGGGAGAGAAGAAGACTCCAGGTACCTCTGGCTTGTGGGTTCTGCTAAGAAACATTCGTTCTTAGGCACAGGAAGGCAGCGGGAGACTTCAGGATCCCAAGAGGAGATGAAAGAGTGGAGAATTGGCAAGTGTTTGAGTTCAGGCAGAGGCTGGCCAGCTATGGTGGCCATGGCAGCAGTTGCAACAGTGGCAGTGACATTTTTTAGACAGGGAAGGCATGCCCTGTGGTTGTTTTTTTTTTTTTTTTTTTTTTTTTTTTAACTTGAGAGAGCTTGGGTGAGCGGGAAAGTGATGTTGAACAGTGCCAAGAGGCTGGGACTGAGCCTCTGGGGTGGAGCAGAGATTTCATTGTTCAGCTGCAGGCCAGGTGCAGCCATGTGGGAAAGCTGCCTTGTGGGCTGGGCCCTCAGGTTCCTAGTGCAAGGCTGGTTCTGGTGTGTCTGATAGGCTGCCACTTCTGAAAAGATGCAAACAACACAGTGGGAAAAAACAATGGGAAAGCCACTGTGTAGCCAGGGAACATGGTTTGGAAATGTTGAGACATGTCTATTAATCAGGCTGAGAAGAGCTTCAGGGTCCAAACCCTGTGGGGTTTGGGGGCGAAGATGTCAGGAAGACAGGACTAGGTCTCTTTGGCAAGACAGAGGCTTCCAGTCTCTATGTTATATAGCTGTATCAGCACTGTGATTAACATCTCACACCCTAGAAGATCACCTGTTGTCCAGGCAATATTCAGCAAGACACACACACACATATGTATATATGTATCTATCTATCTATATAGCTTTTTCAAATTTTTTTTTCAACTTTTTTCCCCTAGATTTTTTTCTTCATTTTTCTTGTGTAATTATAGGGCTTCATTTTTGCTAGCTTTTCTGTCCCTGCTATTCATCCCCCCCCCAATTTTATCCCTTAAGGATTTTGCTTATTTTACTTTGATTTATAGTATTGTGGGTTTTCTTCTCTATTTGATAGAGGTAGGGTCTTGTGTCTGCTCAGGCTGGCAAAGAGCTGCAGATGTAGGGTACCCATACAATCCATCCCCCCAGAGGTGGGGATTTGTGGATACAGATCAAAGCACCCTAGTATACACAAATATTACTCTTGTCTATCTTTTTTTGTTCCCGTCTTTTTCTTGCCAATCTTCCCCTTTACTCCACTCTTCCCCTTTCCTTTCTTTTTACTCCCCCCCCCCACGTTTTTTTTTTCTTTTCTTTTCTTTTATTTTTTTTTTTCCAGTTTTTGGCCAGTGCTGAGTTTGAACCCACCACCTCTGGCATATGGGGCCGATGCCCTACTCTTTTGAGTCACAAAACCTCCCACTCCCATTTTTTTTTTAAATCTTTTATTCCTTCTTGTTCTTCACTGTTCTCTTCCTTTTAGTTCTTTACACAAAGGATACTTTAACACCTTAAGTCAGAGTCACAATAACTTATAGAGCAGGAGTAAGTGAAAAGAAAAACTAGGGCAAGGAAACAGACAAATAGAAAACACTTATGAGGAAGAAAGAGCAGAAAAATCCTGGCAACATGAAAAACAAGAACAGAGCACCCTTCCAAGCGATCATGAGATAGCTACTGCACAGGGTTCCACCTATAAAGAAATGTTAGAAATAACAGAAAGGGAATTTAAAATATGGATGGTAAAAGTAATGAAGGAAATTGATGAGGAAGTGGAAAATAACCAAAAGATATCCAAAAAGAGAATCAAATAAGAGATGAATGATATGAATAATATAGAAAGGATATAGTTGATCTTAAAGAATTGAAGCAATCCATCAGGGAACTTAAAGATGCAGTAGAAAGTATCAAAACATCAGGTCATGCAGAAGAAAGAATCTCAGGGGTAGGGGATAAGGCTCTTGAGCTAACTCAGGCAATTAAAGAGACAGAAGAAAAGCAGACCTTTAGTTGACAGAATTATGGGAGATCAGAAATAATTCAAACATATGAGTAATAGGTATCCCAGAAGGGGAAGAAGAACACTGCAGAAGATTGGAAGCCCTACTAGAGGATATAATAGATGAAAAATTCTCAAATACCATCAAAGATTCTGACACACTTCTTTCAGAGGGATATTAGACTCCAGGTCATCTCAACTCAAATAGAGCTTCTCCAAGACACATTATGATGTACCTGTCCAAAGTCAAGATGAAAGAAAAGATTCTGCAAGCTGCCAGGAGTAAGTGCCAATTGACCTATAAAGGCAAATCCATCAGGGTGACTATAGACTTCTCAAATAAAACTTTTCAAGCCAGAAGACAATGATCATCTATCTTTAACCTACTTAAACAAAACAATTATCAACCCAGAATTTTATATCCTGCTAAGCTAAGCTTTAAAATTGATGAAGAGGTCAAATAATTTAGTGATATGCAAACATTCAGGAAGTTTTCCACAACAAGATGAGTTCTACAGGACATGGGTCTATAGATCTATTCTCCACACTGAACATCACAAGGAACCACCAGCAAATTAAATACCCAGAAACAAAAGATAAAACAAAATAAGGGACTTTAAAAAAATAAGATGAATAGAACTCCACCACACATATCAATTCTCTCAATAAATGTGAAGAGGCATAGGGTGGCTGATTGGATTAAAAATAATAGTAATAAAAAGCACAAACCATCCATTTGCTGTCTGCAGGAAACACACCTAGTCTCAAAGGACAAATCTCAGGGTTAATGGATGGAAAACAATTTTTAAAACAAATGGAAATCAGAAGTAAAGAGAGGTTACAATCTTATTGTCAGATACAAGTGGATTTACAGCAACTAAAATAAAAAAAGATAAAGATAAACACTTCATATTGATCAAGAGAAGAATACAACAAGAAGACATTTCAACTCTATGTATTTATGCACCCAAGTTGAATGCTCCCAGATTTTTGAAGCAAATATTAATTAGTCTGAGCAATATGATATCACATAACACCATAACAGAAGGGGACTTTAACACTCCTCTGACAGAACTAGACAGATCCTCTAAACAGAAACTAAACAGAGATACAAGGGACTTAAATATGACTGAAGAACAACTGTGCTTAATAGACATATACAGAACACTGCATCCCAAAGATAAAGAATATACATTTATCTCATTGGCCCATGGAACATTCTCCAAAATAGATCATAGCCGAGGACACAAATCAAATATCAACAAAATAAACAAAAAAAAAGAATTGAAATTTTACCTTGTATCTTCTAAAACCACAAGGCAATAAAGGTAAAACTCAACTCCAACAAAAGTTGTCAACCCGACACAAAGGCATGGAAATTAAACAACCCTATCCTGAATGACAGCTGGGTCAAGAAAGGTCCATAAAAAGTAAATAATTAATTTCCTTGAGCATAACAATAATGAGGACACAAGCTACCAAAACCTGTGGGACACTGCAAAAACTGTCCTAAAAGAGAAATTTACCAGACTTCAGGCTATATTAAAAGTCCATAGTAATCAAAATAGCATGGTACTGCACAAAAATAGAGTCATAGACATATGGAACAGAATAGAAAACCAAGAGATGAAACCAGTCACTACTTGCCATTTGATCTTTGATAAACCAAACAAAAGTATAGAGTGGGGAAAAGAATTCCTACTCCACAAACAGTGCTGGGAATACTGGATAAGCACATGAAAATGACTGAAACTCGACCGACACATTTCACCCCTTACAAAAAATGACTCAAGATGGATAAAACATTTAAATTGGAAATAAGAAAGGATAAAAGTCTTAGAAGAAAGTGTGGGAAAAACTCTTGACAATGTTGGACAGGGAAAGATTTGATGACAAAGACTTCAAAAGCCATCACAACAACAACAAAAGTTAACAAATGGGACTTAAGTAAGCTGAAAAGCTTTTGCACAGCAAAGGATACAAGTAAAGCAAAAAGACAACATTCAGAATGAGAAAAGATATTTGCAGGGTATCTATCTGACAAAGCATTGATAACTAGAATCTATAGACAACTCAAATTAATCAACCAAAGAAGAGTAAATAGTCCCATCTACCTCTGGTAAAGAGATACAAACAGAATCTTCTCTGAAGAAGACAGATGAATAGCTAACAAACATTTGAAAAAATGATCATTATCCCTAATTATCAGATAAATGGAAATAAAACCACCCTGAGATATTACCTAACCCCAGTGAGAACAGCCCAGATCACAAAATCTCAAAGCTTCAGATGATGGCATGTATGGAGAGAGAAGGGAACACTTTTTACACTGCTGGTGGGACTGCAAATTAATACAACCTTTTTGGAAGAAAGTATGAAGAATCCTCAAAGAACTCAAAGTAGACCTCCCATTTGATCCTGCAACCCTATTATTAGGCATCTATCGAGAAAGGGGGGGAAAAAAAATTTTATCATAAGGACATTTGCATTAGACTAGGTTTGTTGCAGCTCAATTCACAATTGCCAAAATGTGGAAACAAACTAAATGCCCACAAACCCAGGAATAGATTAACAAACTATGGTATATGTATACCATGGAATTCTATTCAGCCACTAAAAAAGATGAAGACTTTATATTTTTGTATTGACCTGGATTGAGTTGGAACACATTCTTCTTAGTAAAGCATCACAAGAATGGAGAAGCAAGAATCCAATGTACTCAGTTCTAATATGAAGGCTGTAGATGAGCACAAGGGGGGTAGGGAAATGTGGGATCAGGGAGAGGGGAGGAGGAAAAAGGATGGGGGGTCATGGTGTATGACACACCTTTTGTGGATGGGACACAATTATAAGAGGGACTTTACCTAACAAACATAATCAGTGTAACCTAATTCTTTATACCCTCAATGAATCCATATATATATATATATGTGTGTGTGTGTGTGTGTGTGTATACACATACATATAAACATATAAATAAGCATATCTAGGAAGACATATCTTTATCAAATGAACTAAACAAGTTCCAAGAGACCAATCTTGGAGCCATGGAGATATGTGACCTTTCAGACAATCAATTCAAAATCATTATCCTAAAGAAGTTCAATTAACACAGAAGGAGTTCAGAATCCTCAGAGAAATTTAACAAGTAGATCAAAATAATGAAAAAAAGAGCAGAAATTCCAGAGCTTAAAAATTTAATTGACAAACTGAGGAATGCATCACCTATAATTCTTCCAACAGCAGTACTGATCAAGCGGAAAAATTAATTAGTGCGTTTGAAGACAGGCTATTTGAAAAGGCAGAATCAGAAGAGAAAAAAAGGTGTAAATATGTGTGAAGTACACCTACAAGATCTATAAAATAGCCTCAAAAGAGCAAATATCAGAGTTACTGTCTTTAAAGAGGAGATAGAGAGAGAATTGGGTAGAAAGCTTATTCAAAGATACAACAGAAGACCTTCCAAACCCAGAGAATACATCAATGTTTAGGGTATAAGAAAGTCATAGAACACCAAACAGATTTAACTCAAACAAGGTTACCCCAAAGCACTTAATAATCAAGCTCCTGATGGTCACAGATTTAAAAAATGTGTGTTAAAGGAAGAAAAAGAAAAAAAAAAAAAAAGATAACATATAAAGAAGCTCCAATATGTCTGCCAGCAGACTGCTCAGTAGAAACCTTACAGGCCAGGAGAGAGTGGTACAACACACTCAAATACCAATGACATTCTTCACAGAAATAGAAAAAAAAAAAAAAAAAAAAAAGCTAACATTTATGTGGGACTACAAAGACTCAGAAGAGCCAAAGGCATCCTGAGCAAAATGAACTAAATTGGAGGACTCACATTACTTGAATTCAAATTATGCTACATACCTAGGTACTGACATAAAGTCAGACACATAGACCAACAGAAGAAAATAGATAACCCAGAAATAAATCCACACAATTAGAGTAAGCTTAACTTCAACAAAGTTTACAAGAACATACAGTGGGGGAAACATGATAGTTTCTTTCATGTATGATGCTGGAAAAACTGGATATCCATATGCAGAAGAATGAACCTTGACTTGTATCTCTTGCCACGTACAAAAATCAAATAAAAATAGACTGAGGATTTAAATCTAAGACCTGAACCCATAAAAGTATGAAAGAAACTTCAGGAGAACTCAAAGCACAGGCAACCAAAGCAAAATTTGACAAATGACATCACATCAAGCTGAAAACCTGCACAGCAAAAGAAACAACCAACAATGTGAAGAGAAAACCCAC
Organism: Loris lydekkerianus; assembly: GCA_963574355.1. NCBI lineage: Eukaryota > Metazoa > Chordata > Mammalia > Primates > Lorisidae > Loris > Loris lydekkerianus. The sequence continues at coordinate 6,331 of CAUYPK010085131.1, read as the reverse complement.
ATAATGGGAGAATATATTTGCAAACTACCCTTCTGACAAGGGATTAATAAATAGAATATATAAGCAGCTCAAATAAGTCAAAATGAAAAAAATGAATAATAAAATTTAACATCAGGCAAAGACTTGAATAGACATTTCTCAGACAAAGACATACAAATAGCCAAGAGGTCTAAGAACAAAGTGCTCAACACCATTACTCATTGTATAAATGCAATGAAAAATACAATGAGAAACCATCTCACCCCAGTTAAAGCACCTTCTATTAAAAAGATAAGCAATGACGAATGCCAGTGAGGATGTGGACATACACTCTTGTTGAGAATGTAAATTAGTGCAACTGCTATAAAAAATAGTATGAATGTTCCTCAAAAAACTGAAAGTAGACAGTATGACCCAGCAATTCTTCTGCCAGGTGTATATCTAAAGGAGGGGAACTCAGTCTATTGAAAAGATATCTATACTCTTGTGTTTATCGCAGCACTATTCACAGTAGCCAAGATATGGCATCAACCTAAGTGTTCATCAGCAGATGGATGGGTACAGAAACTCTGTTACATGTACACAATGGAATATTATATAGCCATGAGAAAGAATGAAATCCTGCCATTTGCACATTTGCAACACTATGGATGGAATTGGAGTGGGAAGAAATGCTAAAATATAGCAGAGCTCCAGAACTTACTGATCCCACATGCTCTTTGTTTATGTTTTGTGAAATAATCCAGGCACATAAAGACAAATTTTGCATGTTCTCACCATACATGGGAGGTAAATGTTAATAACAATTGATCTTATGGAGACAAACAATAGAATGATGGTTACTAGAAGCTGAGAATGGTAGTGGGGAGGGTGAGTTAATGTGGGGATGGTTAATGGGTGTAAAATATAGTTAGGTATAATGAATAATATTTGATAACACAACAAAGTGACAAATCAACAATTTGATTAATCAAAGTGACTTAATCAACAATAATTTACAACTTAACTTTAAAATAACCAAAAGAGTGGAACTGGAACATTCTTAACACAAGGAAATGTTAAATGCCTGAGGTGATGGATGCCCCAATTCCTTTGATTCAATTCACTTAAATTGTATGTATCAAAACATCACATGTGCCCTATAAAGATAATACAACTATTCTGTACCCATAATAATTTTAAGAAATTTAAAAAGACTGAAGAACCAAACAAAAAAAGGCAACTGAACTTTAACCACCTCCCTTAAAAAAATATATATCAAAAACAAAAAGAATCCTCATTATTTTCCAAAAGGATTACAAAAAATGTTGATGAAATGGTGTCACAATGGACTCTTCTAGTGTCTGGGTTTCCTCTTTTGCCTAGGCACACTGATGATCATGATTTCCAGCCCCTTTGCACTTAGGCAGAGGCACATAACTAGTGGACAGTAACCTGGCTGACTCCAGGGGAAAGCCCTCACCTTTCAGTCTCTTTGGTTCCCATGGAGGCTATATAGACAATCCCTGGTTATGGACAAGATACTTTCCTGAGAACGTTTTTAGGTTGGATTTGTATGTGATTTTGATCTCTGATGAATAGAACATATATGATAATAAAATAACATCATCAACAACAGCAATTACTGTAATGGATCATGTGGTAGTAATAACAATACAGTGTAATACTGTAATAAAAACTAAAATGGCTCAAATGTGGTAATAATAATGATAACATCCCTATACTGTAAAAATAAGTTATAGAAACTATTGTGAGCTTTCTTCTAATTCAAACAGAATACAAAAACCACCTTGTACAAGAAGTTTAGACTGGAGGAGATAGGAGAAATTTCAGAAAAGAATATTAAACACTGACCTAATCTTGCATCAGTGCTAGGCTAATAAGAGCATTATGCTTATTTTGATCTTCTAACCAAATCACTAACAAACTTTCCATTTTAATACTTAATCTACTACACCTCTTAGTAAAGGCTGATGGTTTCACTGATTCACTGCCTTTCACATGTTCCCTTATTCTCAATTTATTGTTTATAATTGTTGTGCTAGTTGAGCAATTGAAGGCATAGTGCTTTCCCAATGAATGATGGCATCCAGCATTTCTCTGAACACTTAATTATATGTACTTTGTTTCCAATGTAGTCACCCTTCTTTTTGCTTCAGGCTCACCTGGACTTGCAGGGGACTTTTGCTTTGGAAGCACGGTAATAAGGTAAACACAGACTCACAAAATTCAACAAAATTTTTAAAATGAAAGTGACGCTATACATAAGTGACCATGTAAACAAGAAGAATAGTTGCTGCTAGTATAAAGATGCTGAACAGGTTGGTGGCTCACACCTGTAATCTCAGCACTCTGGGAGGCTGAGGCAGGAGGATCATCTGAGCTCAGGAGTTTGAGACCACCCTGAAAAAGAGCAAGACCAGTCTCTAACAAAAATAGAAAAATTAGCTGGAGGTTTTGGTGGGCACTTTTAGTCCCAGCTACTTGGGGGGCTGAGGTGGGAGGACAACTTGGGCCCAGGAGTTTGAGGTTGCTGTGAGCTATGATGCCATAACCCTCTATGCAGGGTGACAAAATAAGACTGTCACAGAAAAAAAAAAAAAAAAAAAAAAAAAGAGATGCTGGACAAATGAACTACTAGGCCATGTAGGTTTGTTTACATGTGTGAAAGAAAACAGCTCCCAAAGTATTGATTTAATTATTTATTTATAAGTGATTCTTATGGGGAGACTTGGGAGCTTTTCTGTGAGTATGAAATGCCACAAGTCAGGTCGTCCATATCCTGGGGACTGCCTGCATACTCAAATGATGGAGTCAGAAAAAATAAAAAAACCTGCTCAGTTGAGTCACCATGTGACAGTCAGTAAATTTGAATGAGCCTGAGGCTACACCAACATGACATGAGCAAAAATAATTCATGTGTTAAGCCACTGATTTTAATGTTGTATACTGCCATGGCATAAATTTAGTCTATTCTAGTGTTACCCTTAGCATCATTTTGTTCGCCTTACTTATAATCTAACTCTTTGTTACTTATATTTACATGGTTTTGAAATCATAAACTTCCCTTATTTATCCTGTATAAAATTTTTTTAGCTTGAGTATTACTTTATCTAACGTAAGAATTCCTGTCCCTTGTTTTTATTTATCTAGTATGTCTTTATCTTTTTCTTAATCACTTTGTTTTAGTTACATCTATTGTATTTAGCAAATATTTGGACCTTGTTTTATGAGCCACTATTAATGTCCTTTTTGTAGGTAAATTAAAACATACATATTTATAAATATTACTGATAATTATGATCTCATCTGTGCCATAATATTTTATAATTATGTTTATTATAATTGCTATGTTTACTTCTCTGTAAGACCAACCTGTATTAATTGCATTTATAGCTTAAAAATTAACTAACTTAATCTAATTTCTTCTTTCTCTCTCCCTTCTCTTCTCATGTTTCATTATTCCTAATTTGTACAACACATAACATTTGCACATTAGTAACTCACCCTTGTCATAATTTTATTTCAATCTTAGAGCTACAATATTTGTAAATACTTGTATCCACCATTTTAATGACAATTTCCCAGCAATTTAATTTGGATGGAGATAATCCTGTAGCTTCTTCAAGAAAAGCTTGAAGATAAAATGATTTTGTAAGTTATTGTATCTTTAGCACTGTTCTTTTCTAGTCCTGATACTTGGTTTGGCAATGCTCTTAGTTTGTACTGTCCTTATACAGTATTTTCAAATTTCTAACCCCTGGTTGTTTTGCTTTATATGTTTTTTGAACGATCTTATAAAAGTTTAGCTTTTTTTGTCCTTATTATTTGTTTGATCTTTTCTCCTAGAGATCATGAAGAGTTTTCCATTATCTTCTAAATCTAATAATTTTACTCATCTATGTCTTAAAGTTCATTGCTCCAGGATTTTTTCCAGATACCCATTAGACTCAGGTTTATCTCAGTATGAATTTCTTGCAATATATTTCTAATTACTAGTTTTACTAGTTTATTCTATTGTTTCCTATTTCCCCACTCCTGGGAATCCAATTATGTGTAAATGATATCTTTGCTTAACTTCCATTTCTACTGCTATTTTATGACCTTTTCTTCTGCTTACCTCTTTTTCGTTCTCTACATTGTTTTCTCACCTTTCTTCAATGCCTGCCATTATATATTAATTTGACTGTATCACTTTTGAGACCTTGTAATTTACTTTTTATGCACTAGATAATTTGATTTTTAATTTTTTTAAATTTATTTCTCTTTTGGTCTTAAAGAATTGTATTTTCACTTATTAATATTTTTGTTCATTTGTGCTCTGTTTTTTAGCTGCTTGGTTCGAGATGGTTTTTAATATCCAAAAATGCTGTTTGGGGGAAGAATATTAGAATAACTGCAGATCTCTCTGCTGAAACCTTTCAAGCTAGAAGAGGATAGTCATCGACATTTAATCTCCTAAAACAAAATAACTTTCAACCCAGGATCCTGTATTCAGCTAAACTGAGTTTCATTTATGATGGAGAAATTAAATACTTTAATGACATTCACATGTTGAAGAAATTTGCCATAACTAAACCAGCGCTCCAGGATATTCTCAGACCTATTTTCCATAATTTACCAGTTTAATCATCCACTACAAAAGTAAACTCATCCAGAAACTTTTGATCAAGTTCCAACTTCCACAGCCACAAAAGGATTAAAAATGTCCACCAGACTTTTGAAAGGCTTACCAATATTCTCAATTAATGTGAATGGTTTAAATTGTCCTCTAAAGAGACACAGGTTGGCTGACTGGATGCAAAAATTCATGCCAGATATATTCTGCATACAAGAATCTTATCTTCCCTTAAAAGATAAATATAGACTCAAGGTGAAGGGATGGTCATCTATATTCCAGGCAAATGGAAAGCAGAAAAAAGCAGGTGTTGCAACAAAAATAAGGAAAGATAAAGATGGAAACTTCATATTTGTTAAATGCAAAACTCAATATGATGAGATTTCAATTATTAATATTTATGTACTCAATGAGAATGTGCCTCAATTCATAAAAGAAATTCTAACAGACATGACCAACTTGATTTTCTCCAGTTTCATAGTAGTCAGAGATTTTAACACCCCTTTAGCAGTGCTGGACAGATCCTCCAAAAAAAAAAGCTAAGCAAAGAAATTTTAGATGTAAACATAATCATTCAACATCTGGATTTAACAGACATCTACAAAACATTTCATCCCAACAAAACAGAAGACACATTCTTCTCAGCACACCCACAGAATATACTCCAAAATTGATCACATCCTAGGTCACAAGTCTAACTCAGCAAATTTAAAAAATTAGAAATTATTCCTTGCATCTTCGCAGACCATCATGGAATAAAAGTGGAACTCAATAACAAAAGAAATCTTCATTTTGGATTTAAGTAACCTTATGCTGAAAAATAAATGGGTCATAGATGAGATTCAGAAAAAAATTACCAAATTTTTGAAACAAAATGACAGTGAAGACACAAATTATCAGAACCTCTGGGACACTGCAAAGGTAGTCCTAAGAAGAAAATTTATAGCACTGCAATCCTTCCTCAAGAAAACAGAAAGAAAGAAAGTTAACAACTTAATGGGACATCTCAAGCAACTGGAGAAGGAAGAACATTCCAACTCCAAACCATGCAGAAGAAAAGAAATAAGCAGAATTAGAATAGAATTAAATAAAATTGAAAACAAAAAAAATTATAAAACAGATCAATAAATCAAAAAGTTGTTTTTTTGAAAATATCAATAAAACACATGAACCTTTGTCTAACCTAACCAGGAAAAAAAAAGAGAGTAAAATCTCTACTTTCATCAATCAGAAATGGTAAAGACAAAATAACAACAGACCCCTCAGAAATTCAAAAAATCCTTAATGACTATTACAAGAAACTTTATTCTCAGTAATATGAAAATCTGAAGGAAATTGATGAAAACTTGGAAGCACGCCACCTACAAAGATGTAGCCAGAGCAAAGTGGAAATGTTGAACAGACCATATCAAGTTATGAAATAGCATCAACTATACAAAATCTTCCTAAAAAGAAAAGCCTGGGACCAGATAGCTTCATGTCAGAATTATATCAAACCTTTCAAGAATAACTAGTACCTATATTACTAAACCTCTTCCAAAATATAGAAAAAGAAGGAATACTACTGAACACATTCTATGAAGCAAACTTCACTGTAGGATAATATTTAAAAATAAACATATCCTACATCAAGCCCACAAAGTGAATTCAGTGTGAGTTTAAAGTGACTTACTTTTCTTCCAGAGGCTTAAGAAATCTGGACCCCCCTGGGTTACTCACAGAGATAGGCATTTT
>CAUYPK010085130.1:0-13482 GCA_963574355.1 Loris lydekkerianus | reverse complement strand
AACTTGTGTCCTTTTTTTTGAGTTTGGTTTGAGATAGGCTTAGGGCAGGGCATTCTAGCCTGGGGCAACACAGCAAGACTCTTTATCAAAAAAAAAAAAAAAAAAAAAAAAAAGAGGCCCCAATGATCCTGTTTTTTGAGCTTGCCAAGTTTTAGTTTGCTTCTGTGGGGTAGAGAACTTCACAGGACAACTATCAGTTAAAGAAAGAACCTTACAGGGCTATTGTGAGAAGAATTACCACAAAAAGCACCCCAATTGCACAGTTTAAAAAGTAAGCTGCTTTTCCTTTCCCTTGACAACATTGCCTTCGCCTTCCAGTGTGACTATGCTCTTTTTTGTCATTATACAGTAGTATCTTAGCATCTGTAAGCAGGTGTGAAACGATTCAATAACTTTCTCTTGCTTTATTGAACAATACCAGTGACTAATGCACTGAGTCAGTTGGAGAAAAAACAGAGCGTTTTAAGTCAGGTGAGTAAGACCCAGTAATAATAGAAGCCCTCAAATTGCTTATTTACTTTCTTTTACAATTAGCAGTTAACTGCAAAAGGAAACTAATTATTCACATGTTATCCATAGGAAAATAGGAAGGCAGAAGTTGTATGACATTTGCAAACCTGCCAAGTAACAGCAAAATTGGGACCTACAATAATTTCTAATCTTCTGGTATTCCCTTGGATTTCTGTAATAGACTTAGGGCTAGATAGACTTAACTAGTCCCTAATAAAGATAGGAGCTAATATTTATTGAACACTATTATATGCCAGGCACCATGCAAAGTGCTTTAAATGTATTATCTTAGATAATCCATTCATAGGACATCCTCACAAGGTAAGTATTATTATTATCCCCATTTTACAGGTGAGAAGACTGAGGCCCAGAGGTGCTCAAGCAGAATGCTAAGCTGGTAAGCAGCAGTGTCCAGTGTGAACTAGATAGTCTGGCTCCAGAATATACACTCTTACTTTGGGCACAGTGGAGACGCTTTGGGGGTGTGTACTAGAGATGTACACACTTTGAAGGGGGACTTTGAAGAGGTTTCTTGGGGTGGAAGTTGAGAAACAAACTGTACTCTCTGGCAGTCCAGGCATTTCAAAAAGTGGTGTTCCTGCCTGGAGGTCAATGTTGATCATGCTTCCCAGTTTACTTCTATCTTACTTTGTTACTCTTTCTATTTCCTTCTTCCTTTCTTTCTGTGGATTGATACCAAGCCTAACCAAAGAGGTGTGACCTCCAATACCAAGCTGGTAGGCCCCTTGTGCTGAACAGCATGTACACATGGAAGAGCAGTTTTGAGATCCCAAAGTGGGGTGCACATGTGGTGATCTTTCAAATTTCATCATAAAATACGGAAAGCCTAGTTTCATTCTTTTGCCAGATTGATGTATTTTAAATTACATCTGTTATGTGATTTTATTTTTGCTTTTGTCAAGATTTTCATAGAAAGATGTATCTGTACTACAGTAGCTAGTACCATATTTAAAAAAAATTCCAATAGTAATATATGCTAATTATAAAAAAAAGGTGAAGAACATAGATTTGTATAGAGCAAATATGTTTCATTTGGATCAAAAATTTTAGTGTAAATATGCATCACAGGAAGAAAATATTAGTGAATTCAAATAATAGTCTTGGGGTGAGGGAAGAACTTAAGGCATAAAATAATATCGTACAATGATAAAAGAAAACATTAATACAGTAAATTGCATGAAACTTTGACATGAAAAATGCGGGAAAAAGTAATGTAAAAAACATAAAAACAAAAATTCTAAAAAGATTGACAAAAGTGGTGAGCAAAATATATAACAGGTATAATAAATAGCTATTTTAAAAAAACTATACCACCTGTAATTCCAGTAATTTGGGAGGTTGTGATGGGAGAATGGCTTGAAACCAGGAGTTCAAAACCAGGCTGGGCAAAGTATCAAGACCCCTTTCTCTACAAAACATAAAAGTAAAAAAAAATTAGTCAGGTATAGTGGTGTTCATCTGTAGTCCTAGATATTTGGGAGCCTGAGGTGGTAGGATAGCTTGAGCCTAGAAGTTTGAGGCTACAGTGAGCTATGATGATGCCACCGCACTCCAGCTCTGGGAAACAGTGTAAGACTGTCTCTAAACAAAAAACAAAACAAAAATAAACTAAACTATACAAAGTGCTAATTCAAATCAGTAAAAAAAATTTCAATTAAATAAAAAATAGAAAAGTGGGCAAAAGAATATTAATTGCTTACCAAAGAAAGCACATAAAAATGCTTTGACCTCACTCAAAAATGAAAATATTAATATATGAAGGAAATGCAATTGTCACATAATTACCAAAGGTCTAACCTTTCTGTAGTACCCAGTATTGGCAAAGATGTGAAGAAATAAGTACATTCCTGTATTCTTTGTGGGAGTGTAATTTTTGTTGTTGAAGTTCTCTCATGAGGTTGCAAAGTACAAATTGATAAAACCTTTCAGAAGATAATATAGCAATACGTACGGACACTTTAAATTCATGGACTTTTGACCAAGTAACTCCACTGAGAATTTCTTTTATCACCATATCAATACAGACACTATGTACTCCACTGTTTGTAAAAGGGAAAAACTGCAAATGACCAAAGTATTCCTCATTAGAGGAAAGGGTAAATAAATGATAGTGTTTTCTTTCTGCAAAATACTATCCAGTACTTAAATAATGAAGCAAAGCTAAATGTGTTTACTTGGAGAAAAATGTTCAAGATACATCATTTAGTGAAAAAAGAGATTTGCAGCGCACTATATATGGTATGATCCCATTTGGGTATGTATATTCTCCCATACATATATGTATGTATTGGTTAGGATGCTTTTGTTGCAAGTAAATAGAAAATCATGAAATTTGTCAAGTTCCATAATTGGCAGTGAGGAGGCCGGTCGCGTTTAGGTTTGGCGATAACAGTGGTTTCATCCAGAGGCCTGACTCTGTTTCTGTGATTCTCATGGCTCAGCTTCCTCGGCTGACTCTGCCCCAAACTGCTTTCACAGGTGGGATTCATCTCTCCAAGCTCTGTTCACCAGAGGGGAAACCCCCTAGCAAATTTCTGCTTATGTGTCGCTTCCCCGAACTGGGTCATGGCAGTGACTCACGTGTCCTGGAGAGACAGAAATGTCCATCATTGATGGCTGAGGCCTGGGTGTCTGAACCCAGCTACTGGCAAGGGAAAAGGATTCAACATGATTGTCTCAGACTAATCAGAGCTGGCCCAGGAATAAGAGTGCACCCGATGGAATGGCAACTACACATGGGATGGGATGGAGTAAAGGACTATGAAGGTAAACACAGATTGTATTTTTCACTTCTTAGCCTTCTACACTGTGAATTTTTTTTAATATCTGCATCTGTCTGACTCAGGATCTTAGCAGGAAGCATATAAACAGATGGCATACTCAAAAGGGTTTAATGATGGCACTATTTACCAAGGTCTGGGCAAGGTTAAAGGAACTGAAAAAAGAAAACAAAAAGAAGGATAGTGAAGAGCATGCCAGGCCTAGCACCGGCAGGAAGTCGTTCTTGCTTCTAGGCTGAGAGGCCAGGGGCTGCAGGTGGGATAGCCAGAGGGGCAGAGCCGGGTGAGGGAGCCAGGGAGCTGGTGCTGAGAAGAGAGTAAAAAGCAGCTCCTGCCTGGACAGTAGGAAGGCAAGAAGGGACAGTGAGACCTCTTGCCCTTGGGTCTCCTGTTGTCTTTCCAAACAGAAACCAAAAGACACAGGAGAGGACACAGAGGCCGGCCTGGGACTCGAGCAGGGGGAGAAAAATGGAGAATGGATGACTTGGCAGGGAAGCCCCTCAGGTGGAACAATCAACCAGCATAGCAGAGCTTAACTAATTAAAAATATTAACGCTTATTTTTAAATTTAAAAAAATGTGGGAGATCTTGTCACGTCTTACAACCCGAGTGAACCTTGAGGGCATTATGCTAAGCCAAATAAGCAAGTTACAAAAAGACAAGTACTGTATGATTCCACTTATCTGAGATAACTAAAGTAGTTAAATTCATAGAAACAGTAGAAAGATTGTTGCCAGGGGCTGAGGAGAAGGGAAAACAGAGAGTTGTTCAATGGGCATAGAGTTTCAGTTTTGCAAGAAGAAATGAAGTTCAGGAAATCTATTGTACAACAGTGTGAATGTTCTTAACACTTCTTGGGCAGTACCTGTGGCTCAGTGAGTAGGGCACCGGCCCCACATACCCAGGGTGGCAAGTTCAAACCCAGCCTCGCCCAAACTGCAACAACAACAAAAAATAGCTGGGTGACAGCAACAAAAAATAGCTGGGTGTTGTGGTGGGCGCCTGTGGTCCCAGCTACTTGGGATGCTGAAGCAAGAGAATAGCCTAAGCCCAAGAGCTGGAGGTTGCTGTGAGTGGTGATGCTGTGGCAGTCTACCAAGGGTGACAAAGTGAGAGTCTGTCTCTAAAAAAAAAAAAAAACAAACAAAAACAACAACAACAACAACAACAAGAAACCCACTTCTAAACGATACACTTGAAAACCAGTTATGCTGGATGGATTCTGGCCATTCTAAGAGGTGTGATGGGGTATTTCATTGTTGTTTTAATTTGTAGTTCTCTAATAACATGATGTTAAGCATCTTCTCATACGCTTGTTTGCCACTGTGTATCTTCTACATCTGTTCAAGTCTTTTGCTTATTTTTTATTTGGGTCATTTATTTTGTTATTGTTGAGTTTTAAGAGTTCTTTGTATATTTTGGGTACAAGTCCTTCATCAGATATGTTTTTTGCAAATATTTTCTTTTTGATTGTGACTTGTCTTCATTCCCTGGACAATGTCTTTTGCAGATTAGAAGTTTATAATTTTAATTAAGACCCATCTTATCAATTCTTTCACTAATAACACCAAATGATGGTGAGGATGAAGAGCAACAAGAGCTCTTGCTTGTTGTTAGTAGAATGAAAAATGGAACAGCCCCTTTGGAAGACAGTTGGACAGTTTGGTAAATATACTCTTACCATATGATTTAGTCTGTTTTGTGCTGCTATAACAAACACTTGAGATGGGTTAATTTATAAAGGATAGAATTTTATTTCTCCCAGTTCTTGGGGCTGAGAAGGCCAAGCTCAAGTCACCAGAAGATTCAGTTGTTTGGTAAGGCTGAGGTCTTCTCCAAGAGGGTGCCTTGTTGCGGCATCCTCTGAAGGCAAAGATCATTGTATCCTCAACATGGCAGAAGGTGAAAGGACAAGAGGACCAAATATTGCTCCTTTTTTTTTTTTTTTTGTAAGATCCTTAATCTTATTCATGGCCTAATCATCTCTCAAAGGCTCCATCTTACTGGATGCAGTGGCATGCACCTGAAGTCCCAGCTATGTAGGAGGCTGAGGTGAGAGGATTGCTTGAGCCCAGGAGTTTAAGACAGGCCTTGGCAATATAGTGAAAAAAGAGGAAAAAAATCCACCTTTTAATACCATGACATTGACCATTAAGTTTTGACACCTGAATTTTGGAAGAGACATATTTAAACCATTGCACCATACAGAGTCATGCTCTTTGGGGTTTACCCTAAGGAGTTGAAAATTTGTGTCCACACAAATATCTGCACGTGGATGTTTATAAAAACTTTGTTAGAAAACTTGGAAGCAACAAAGATGTCCTTCAATACTACATATATACAGCGGAATATTATTCAGTGATAAAAAGACATGTGCTATCAAGCCATAAAAAGACATGGAGGAATCTTAGATGCCTGTTGTTGGGTGAGAGGAGCCAACCTGAAAAGTCCACATACTGTATGATTCCAACAACATGACATTCTGGAAAAAGTAAAACTATGGAGACAGGAGTGGTTGACAGTGGTTGCCAGAGTTTGTAGGTAGAGAGGGATGAACAGGCAGTGCACAGAGGATTTCCAGGGCAACGAGATGATCCTGTATGTACTATGATGGTGGATACATATCATAATACATTTGTCAAACCGATTGAATCTAAAACACCAAGATAGAATGTAAGCTATGAACTCTGGGTGACCGTGATGTGTCCATGTGGGTCTGTTGTTAAATCAAAATTATTGAGGCTACTGATTAGGACTGAGATCCAGCACGAGGCTCCAATAGACCAAACCAAACGGAGTCACCTGTGCCAAAGTTCTGTACAACCACACAGAAATGAAGCTGTTTGTTTGACCTTCCCAGAAATTGGGAGAGAGAAATGGCCAACTTCCCAAACATGCCAATTTTAACCGGCATCATGAGGACCTTCCCTCTGCTTTAACCTTTACAAGGAATGTCACTTTGAAATGAGCAATCCTCTTTTTGTCCATTGTTTTTACTTTCTTCAGCCTTTTTCTATATATACTCAGTGACTATGTTGCAGAGTAGAGTTCTCTGAACTTGTTGTGGTTCTGAGGGCTGGTTGATTCAAGAATTGTTCTTTGTACAAATAAATGCTGTTACATTTATTTTGTCTAAAAGTTTTTCTTTTATCATATTAAATGTATCACACTAGCTTGGGATTTTGATAGTGGTGGAAGCTGTGGTTGTGGAGGGGCTGGGAGTATATGGGAAATCTCTGTAGCCTGTGCTTATTTTTGCTGTGAACCTAGAACTACTCTAAGAAATAAATTCTATTTAAAAAAAATGATTATGATGGTACATTTTTATGGATTTTTTAACCACAATTTAAAATATGTAAAAGTAGTTTCTTTCTTCCCCATCCCCCAATCCCATTCTCTAACAACAAAGACCACTAACAGTGTCCATATTTTTAACCAGGTCTTAAACTTTACCCTCTTTTATTTCCAAGTGATTATATGAAGGAAAATCCTGCATTGAGAAAGAGAGATCATGACCAGAAAAATACAGATTTTTGTGTTTTGGACATGGGCATGGTACTTCCATCATGGAAGTGGGTGAGATCTCCAGGAACCGTATGCACAGAAAGCAGAAACAGCTGAGAGGAACCCAGGGAAACCCACATCACCAAAGCAGAGAGAAGCAGAGTCAGCCAAGATGAGAAATAAACAAAGAACTAATGGGACAGGCAGGAACAAAGGGCAGAGAACATTTTAAGAATAAATGTATATCCTCTTTTCGGCTGGAATTATGGAGGCTGTCGAAGAGAAGAAAAAGAATATTCCTCCTGTGCCAGAAAGTCTCAAGAAAACATGAAAGAATTTCTTAGAGCTGACGATCGAGCGTCTGAGAAAGAAGTGTGGGCTCAGCGCTCGTAGCACAATGGTTACAGCGTCAGCCCCATACACAAGGGTGGTAGGTTTGAACTCAGCCTGGGCCAGCTAAACAACAATGACAATCACAAAAAAAAAAAAAAAAATAGCCAGCCGTTGTAGCCGGCACCTATAGTCCCAGCTACTTGGGAGGCTGAGGCAGGAGAATCACTTAAGCCCAAGAGTTTGAGGTTGCTGTGAGCTGTAATGTCACGACATTCTACGAGGGTGACACAGTAAGACTTTGTCTCAAAAAGAAAAAAGAAAGAAAAAGAAAGAAGTGTGCCTAAAGGATGCTTCCAAAGACAAGGAAGAAGCTTTTTTCTATGAAAAAGCTAAGTATTATCATAAGGAGTACAGGCAGATGTACGGAACTGAGATCTAGATGGCTAGGATGGCAAGAAAAGCTGACAACTTCTGTGTACCTGCAGAACCCAAATTGGCTTTTGTCATCAGGATCAGAGGTATCAATATTGTGAGTCCAAACGTCCAAAAGGTGTGGCAGCTTCTTCACCTTCGCCAGATCTTCAATGGAACTTCTGTTGAGCTCAACAAGGCTTCTATTAACATACTGAGGATTGTAGAACCATATATTGCATGGGGCTACCCAAAACTGAAGTCAGTAAATGAGCTTGTCTACAAGCGTGTGGTTATGACACAATTAATAAGAACTGAATTGCATTGACTGATAACAGTTTGCTTGATTTCTTGGTAAATATGGCATCATCTGCATGGAGGATCTAATTCATGAGATCTATACTGTTGGAAAACATTTCAAAGAAGCAAACAACTTCCTTTGACCCTTGAAATTATGGTTTCCATGAAGTGGAATGAAAAAAAAAGACAACCCACTTTGTTGTGGAGTTTCTGGTGGAGATGCTGGTGAGGGAAGACCAAATCAATAGGCCTTTTAGAAGGATGAGCTAAGGTATCTGCCCTAATTATTTTGTAATCTGGTCAGTTAATAAACAGTAACTGCTTTCAAATTGAAAAAGAATAAATATATAAATCAAAACAATAATGAGATACTACTTCACACCCATTAGAATAGCTACTATCAAAAAACCATAAAAGAACAAATGTTGGAGAGAATATTAAAAAATACATTGCTGGTAGAATGTAAATTGGTGTGGTCACTGTGGAAAACAGTATCGTGGCTTCTCAACAAGTTAAACATAGAATTATCATGTGATGCACCAATTCTATTCTGCCTATATGTGGGAGGTGGACAGGCTGAATTCCTCACAGACCTTCCCACTCAGGGTAAAGTGCTCAGTCAGGGGAATGTCTATGTGACTATCCCTGCATGGGGAAGTCAGCTGTGCAAGCTAGCTGAGACCAGGAGATTGGATTTGTCCTTCCCCACCTTCTCTTCCAGTTGCACGATTAACTGGCTATCTCAGATGTGCCATTACTCTACGTCCTTGTTTACCCTTTACTCAACCTTCCTGGGGGCTGTAATCTCCCCTCTCTCATTCTTAACCTTGAGTGCTGACTACTGACTGCTGTGTATCCTTGCACATATAGTCTCTTATGTACCCAATAAAAAGACTCCAGGAAACAGGACAGGTGCTGCATTGTTCTCATGCTGACCCTCCCCCCCCCCACCCCAGCACATGAAACAGTGTATGCCTTTACAGGTTTCCGGTTTTATGCACTAAGTTTGATGTAAAGTCTTGTGATTTCCCCAGCACCATCTCTCTTGCTGACCTTGGTCCCAGGTTGGGGTCCATTCCCCCCCACCACCTATGTACTCAATGGAATTGAAAGCAGGGACTCAAACAGATATTTGTACACTAATGTTCATAGCATCCCTATTCACAATAGCCAAAAGCACAAATGTGGAGAGAAGGGAACACTTTTACACTGTTGGTGAGACTGCAAACTAATGCAGCCTCTTTGGAGAGAAGTATGGAGAATCCTCAAAAAACTCAAAATAGACCTTCCATTTGATCCTGCAACCCCATTACTAGGCATCCACCCAGAAGTAAAAAAAAAAAAAAATCATTTTGTCATAAGGACTAAGATTGTTTATCAAAGCTCAATTTGCAAGCACCAAGATGTGGAAACAATCTAAGTGCTCATCAACCCAGGAATGGACTAATTAACTGTGGTATATGTATACCATGGACTACTATTCAGCCATAAAAAAGATGAATACTTTACATCTTTTATATTCACCCGGATGGCATTGAAACATATTCTCCTTAGTAAAGTATCACAAGAACAGAAAAGCAAGTATCCAATGTACTCAATACTAACAGGAAGCCAGTAGCCACTAACACACAAGAGAAAAACTCAATTTGATTCAAGTTGGAGAGGGGAAAAGGTGGGGAGAGAAGGAAGAAGAGATGGGGATGGGTGTGCTCCCACCTAATGGGCACAGTGTAAGGCTATGGGTGTGGACACAACTATAACAGGGACTTTACCTAACAAATGCAAGGATTGTAACCTAATTATTTGTACCCTTATATTAATCTGAAATTTTAAAAAGTAGCCAAAAGGTAGAAACAATGCAGCATCCATTGACTGATGAATGAATAAACAAAACGTAGTATATACAAACAATGAAATATTACCGCAATAAAGCATGAGGTTCTGATTTCTGCTACAACACGAGTGAATCTTTGAAAATGTCATGCTAAGTGAAATAAGCCAGACAAAAAAGGACAAATATTGTGTGAGTCCACTCTTTTGAGGTACCTGGAATAGGCAAAGTCATAGAGACAGAAAGTAGAATTGATGTTAGCAGGAGCTGTGGGGAGGAAAGAATGAGGAGACATTGTTTAACAGGCACAGTTTCAGTTAAGTTCTGGAGAAGGATGGCTGTGATGATTGTATAATAATTGGAATGCACTTAATGCCACCAAACTGTACATTTAAAATGGCTAAAATGGTAAAGTTTAAGTTGTGTATAAAAATGAATAAATGCATAAAGAAGCCAAACCTCAAAGAGTACTCACTGTTTGAATTCATTTACATGACGTTCAAGAGCAGGCAAGCCTAACTGGAGATGGGGATAGAGTCAGAGCAGCAGATATTAATGCTTTTTCATATGTGTGTGAGAAGGAAATTGAAGGAAAGCACAAAGTGCGCATTCCAAGGAGTTTGAAAAGGGGCCACATAGGGTGATGTTAGCTTGGGAGCCTCGTTCTTTTTTAGGAAGGGGAAAATGGAATTATTTTGAGATTGAGGAGCAGATGGCGAGAGAGGGAAGGATGATAATGAGAGAGAGGGAGAACACAGACCCGAAGTGTGAGGGGAATGGATGGGGAGGGCTTCTCCCTGAAGAGGTTCAGGGATACTGGCTCCACTGTGATGATGAGAGAGGGAAGCAAGAATGCGTGAGGACTAGTGAGGAAAGGGCAGGGAAGCACATCAGTGACCTCCGAGTGGCAGGTCTTCTCTCCACTATCGTAGACCACCTCCCCTACCTGCTCTGTGTCCTCAATATCCCTGAACAACCTAGGCTAATCCACCAGCTACTATTTTCAAAAGCATTTCTGTTGAAATTTTCACCATCTAGAGATTTGCCTAGAAGACCTAGAAGGTTTATGCAACTTAGAGTATTTTGTTTTACTAAGGATGTAACTTTTAGAATTGATCAGTTGGAAAGCATATGTACTTTTAATTGCTTCTGTGTCCTGCATTTAATCAGTGCAAATGGGAAATAGGTGTTTACGCCAAAACTATGTTGGGTGTAGGGTGCTGTCTTTCCCAAAAAGTTCTGTTTGTTTGTTTGTTTTTTAACCAAGAACTTTCTGTTCATTCCACAAAGAAATCTGATTTCAGACTTAGAAAGCTAAATTAAACATATCCACATGCAATTTATGTATCAAAAATTTTTGTGCCCAGGAGGTGAATAATTGGAACAAGTTTCCCTGTCGATTTGGAGCACTGAAGACTTCATTCTGGTGTGTCAGCCCATGATAAGATTCCAGGACAGATCCCGAATGTGTGCTCTCATTAATTCAGAAGGAGAGGCCTCAATTGTAGGGCAGGTAAGATTGCAGTAGGGGCCTAGTTGGAAAACTACTTCATCAAAAGTATTTTAAAAAGCCTCTTTCGAAAGGTACACCCTCACAATTCAAAAGGCAAAATTACAAATGGTTAATACATGGGGGAAAATGACAACCTTCATTATATTTCAAAGGATTCAAAATTAAAATGTTGTTCAAATGCCATTTTATCTTATCCAATTAGCAAGGTTTGTAAAAGTAATGCTTAAGGGTAAAGTATGGTGAGGAATCACATGGACTGCTTAAAGGGTATGAATTATTTTAATTTTTGTTGAAAAGCAATAGAAGAGCATATATCAAAAGCCAGGCCTTAAAAATGGCCATGCCTTTTAATCAGTAATGGTAGTGCTAGGATGTCATCCTTTAAAGAATGCAGAAAAGTGGATAAAAGCTTTCTCACACAAAGCTATTCATTGCATCACTAATTATGACAGAAAAAGCTAGGAACACTTGAATTCCTAATTATGAGGATTTCAATTATGAAAGATACTTATGACATTATAAATTTTACAGCTGTTTAAAATGTTTCTGAAGAATCTTTGAGATGCAGGGAAATGTGACATAAGTTATATAGCATTATTTCTACTGTGTTAAAATTTATATATGTTTAGAAAAAGACAGGAAAGAGTCAAAATTTAAAACAGTTATCTCAAAGTGTCAAGGTTTTACTAAGTATGTTTCCCTTTTTATGTACTGTTTTCTGTTTTTTACAATGAAAGGGCACTATGTTCAAAATCTGAATGAATACTAAGTGTTTTTTTTTTTGTTTTGTTTTGTTTTTTTCATAAAGGAAGAAAATTTCCTTCGATCATTTGTGGCAGTTGTTATACTTCTGTACTCCAGTAAAATGGGCCAAAACATTCAGCTACACTCAGCTATTTATTTAACAATATTTATTAAGCATCTACTGAGTACCAGGCTCCAGGAGATGTACCCCCACTCAGGCTGGCCCTCAACCCGTTTATTCTAGTGGGAGCTGCCGTGTTTGCCAGGGCTGTCATAATAAAGTAGCACAGACTGGGTGGCCTTTAAAATAAATTGCCTCCTAATTCTGGAGGCTAGTAGTCTAAGATCAAGGTGTTGGCAAGGTTGGTTTCTTCCGAAGCCTCCCTTCTTGGCCTCTCACTGAGTCTTCCCATTGTGTTTCTCCGTGTGTGCCTGTGTCCAAATTTCTTTTCTTTTCTTTCTTTTCTCTCTCTCTCTCTTTTTTTTTTTTATAGTGTACAAATATTATTTATTTATTTTTTATTTTTTTGTTGTTGTTGTTAACTCATAGCTGTGTACATTAGTGCAATCAAGGGTACAATGTGCTGGTTTCATATACAATCTGAAATATTCTCATCAAACTGTTCAACGTACTATTGTTGGGCTATAGCCTTCATGTGAAAGCTATAATTTAGCTTCATAGTAGAGCTGAGTACATTGGATACTTTTTCTTCCATTTCTGAGATACTTTGCTAAGAAGAATATGTTCCAGCTCCATCCATGTAAACATAAAAGAGGTAAAGTCTCCATCTTTCTTTAAGGCTGCATAATATTCCATGGTGTACATGTACCACAATTTGCTAGTCCATTCGTGGGTTGATGGGCACCTGAGCTTCTTCCAAGACTTAGCAATTATGAATTGGGCTGCAATAAACATTCTGGTACAGATGTCTTTGTTATATTGTGACCTTTGGTCTTCTGGGCATAAACCTAGTAAAGGAATTATAGGATCGAATGGCAGGTCTATTTTTAGGTCTCTAAGTATTCTCCAAACATCCTTCCAGAAGGAACATAGTGTGCATTCCCACCAGCAGTGCAGAAGTGTGCCCTATTCTCCACATCCACGCCATCATCTCTGGTGTTGGGATTTTGTTATGTGGGCTACTCTTACTGGGGTTAGGTGATATCTCAAAGTAGTTTTGATTTGCATTTCTCTGATGATTAAGTACGATGAGCTTTTTTTCATGTGTTTGTAGATCGTGCATCTGTCTTCCTTAGAGAAGTTTCTCTTCAAGTCCCTTGCCCACCCTGAGATGGGATCACGTGTTCTTTTCTTGCTAATACGTTTGAGTTCTATGTGGATTCTGGTTATTAGACCTTTATCGGAGGTATAACCTGCAAATATTTTCTCTCATTCTGAGGGTTGTCTGCTTGCTTTACTTACTATGTTCTTGGCTGTGCAGAACTTGGCTTAGTTTGATCAGGTCCCATTAGTGTATTTTTCATACTGCTTCAATTGCCTGGGGAGTCTTCTTCATAAAATATTGACCCAGGCC
>CAUYPK010085125.1:0-12859 GCA_963574355.1 Loris lydekkerianus | reverse complement strand
TGAAGCTAAACTATAGCTTTCACATGAAGGCTATAACCCAACTATACCACAAGACTATGGGGAAAGGACCAAGGAAGGGGAAGGGAGGGGGGAGGTTTGGGTGGCGGGAGGGTAATGGGTTGGGCCACATCTATGGTGCATATTTTTATCTATAATTAAAAAAAAAAAAAAAAACACTTCTGTTTATGTCTTTTTCTACTTTTTGATGAGATTGCTTGTTTTTTCTTATTGATTTGCTGAAGTTCGTTGTAGATTCTGGACATCAGTCCTTTATCAGATGTATAGTTTGTGAATATTTTATCCCATTCTGTCAGTTATTTATGCTCTGTTGATTATTTCTTTTGCTGTGCAGAAGCTTTCTAATTTAATTGTCCCTTTTATTTATTTTTGTTGTTGCTATAATTGCTTTTGGGGCCTTAGTCACAAATTCTTTGTCTAAGCTAATGTCTAAAAGACTTTTTATCCTATTTTATTCTATAATTTTTAAGGTTCCATGCCTTACATTTAAGTCTATAATCCGTCTTGAATTAATTTTTGTATGTGGCAAGAGATGGGGATCCTGTTTCACTCTTCTGCATTTGGCTAACCAATCCAGCACCATTTGTTGAATAGGACTTCCTTTTCCCAGAATATGTTATTGTCTGCTTTGTCAAAAATTGGTTACTTGTAGGTAGGTAGTTTTGTTTCTGGGTTCTCTATAATTTGAAGTCAGGTAGCCTGATGCCTCCAGATTTGTTCTTCTTGAGATTGCTTTGTTGATTCAGGCTTGTTTTTGGTTCCAAATGAAGTTTAGGATTATTTTTCCCAGATTTGTGAAATGAGACACCAGTATTTTTATGAGGATTGTGTTGAATCTGTAAATCACTTTGGGCAGTACCAACATTTTAATGATGTTGATACTGCCGATCCATGAGACAGGGATGTTTTTCCATTTGTTTGTGTCATTTTTATAGGTACATTTTTTCTGAGGAGGTCTCATTCTATTTCTCTTTTTTCTCTTTCAATCAACACTTTTTGAAAAGTTCTGTTCTCATGGTTATACAGGACTTGCTTAAACAATTGACTTTATATCTCTGTGGTAGTTTATACCAGGTCAACTTTGTTAAATGCGGGAGCTTTCCCTCCCAGAATCCCCTTCTCTATATGGTTCTAATTATAGAGTTGGCCAGAAAAAATTGTGCATACAATTAAATGGTAGGAGTTAGCAATGGCCATTGCTCTCTGAAGGTCCTGGTCACATGTGGTTGTAACTGGATATAGAGATGCCAGAAGATTCCATATTGCTCCCATCCTTCCTACTCAGCTTCCAGCTCTTTGACCTTTTGCTGGTCTTGCTGACTAACAGCACTCCCTGGCTCACCCCACATGCTTGGCAGAAGACCACGTAGGTGGGGGCTTCCCAGAGACACAGCTCCCCTGAGGCAAGCTTCCTCTTCACAGTTCGGCTTCAGAAGCTGGATGTGCTCAGTTTCTCAAATTGACCAGCTGGTGACTTCTGATTCCTCAAGTCTCTTTCTGGATCTTTGGTTCCCAAGTTCCTCCTATAACTATTTAAGATTTAATTCTTGCGCGCGCACACACACACACACACACACACACACACACACACATAACCCCATACCCCATAACCATAATGCTCATTAGCAACTCTAGTCCCCTCTGTATAGAAGACTCTGCCAGACAGAATCAAAGGCATTATTAGGTTAACCTGAGTCTGAAAAAAACAGGGTAGGAGGGAAAATGAGGATGGAGACATTCATGCTCATTAAACACTGATGGCCCTAAGCAGGGAGTAAAAGACAGGGATCCACCTAAGAAACAAGTCAAAATGCTAAAAACTTATCCAAAAATGTCCAATAAAAGACAAAGGAAAGTGAACACCAGAGGTTCACATGATTGCAGAGAGCCAAGGGACAGTGGAAAGAAGTGCAGCTGCCACACACATTCTGAGTTTAGGAAAAAGCAGATGACTGAGTGCTGTTCCTCACCAGGCCCCGGGCGCCTCACGATTCATTAAACTTC
The DNA here is from genome assembly GCA_963574355.1 of Loris lydekkerianus. Taxonomy (NCBI): domain Eukaryota; kingdom Metazoa; phylum Chordata; class Mammalia; order Primates; family Lorisidae; genus Loris; species Loris lydekkerianus. The sequence continues at coordinate 10,837 of CAUYPK010085125.1, read as the reverse complement.
ACGAACTTGAGAAAGGCTACTGTATGTGGTGGACTGGCATACTCTGTTTGCAAAGATCTCTTTTGGCTTTGTTAATCCCACTCTCTCCTCATTCCCTTGCTTCCCCTTAGACCACTCCTCCTGAGGTTCTTTTGACTTGCACCCTCTCCTGAGGAACTACCAACTCGAATCTTCAGCCACCTCCTCCACATTTGTGAGTCACAGCTCCAAAGCTCTTAAACCCAGAGATAAACTCACTTGTGAACATAAAATTAATAAGGGATTCAGAAATGAAGGGTTTTTTGTTTTTGTTTTTGTTTTTTGAGACAGAGTCTCGCTCTGTAGCCCTGGCTAGAGTCCCATGGCATCATCATAGCTCACAGCAACCTCAAACTCTTGGGCTCAAGCAATCTCTTGCCTCAGCCTTTCAAGTAGCTGGAACTACAGGTGCCCACTACGATGCCCAGCTAGTTTTTTTTTTTAATTAATTTTAGCGGAGATGGGGGTCTCACTCTTGCTCAGGCTGGTCTTGAACTCCTACGCTCAAGCAATCCGCCCACCTCAGCTTCCCAAAGTGCGAGGACTACAAGTGTGAGCCACCATGGCCAGCTGGAAATGCTGTTCTGAATACTTACAAGGTATTAAAAGAAAATACCTCAGTCAATACCTGGCAACTGGCTATGTCAATAGCATAGGTTTTAAAATTCAGCAAAAAGTCAAAGTATCTGAAAAGTCAGTCTATGGGAGAGAAAATAAGCAATGTAGCAATGGATTTTCCCACAGATCTGAAACTGAGGTTCCAAGAAGCTGAACCTGAGACATGGATTTTAGTGGAGATAGTTTGTTTGGGAGATGGTCCCAAGAAGTAGTAGCAGGAGAGTGAGAAAGTGGGGCAGGTAAAGAAGGAGAGTCAACAAGGGGTGTCACTGTGGGCAACAGAGACCCAGTTCTTTTGAGGACCCTCAGAGAGACTGGTGGAATATGCTTCAGATTTGTCCAACTTAAGCAGTGAGGAAGCCAGGTGTTTACTGTCAATCATCTCACCAAGGGGGCTGCACCTCTAGTGCAGCGGTCCTTAACTTGTGAGTGCTTCTAGCCAGTCCCAGACAGCCTCCTATGCCCAGAGAAAACCATCAACTGGAGAGTCTCAGGTGCCTGCAGGAGGAAGCCATCAATGTCCCAGGCAGAGTGAGTGCTGAGAGCATGCAGAGAAGGTGTCAGCTGACCCTACTTCACTTGGACAACAAGGGCTCTAGTTAGTCTCTTGCTGGGGAATTTCTCCCAGCTGAATTTAGTTCTCAAGACACCAGACAACTGGCATCGCCTGAGGCTGCCTTCACCACGAAGCTGAAACCACGACAACTTTCTCCTCCTACCCTCTCTTCCACCACCAAGAGGGTGCTACATTTAAGCAACGGTAATGTATGTTTGATTTAAAGCAAATAAAAATTTTTTTCCTTGGGATAATTTTGGGGGAAGGGCTTTATTTTTCTCATGTTTCTGAATCTCATAGGTATGCACCAGACTGTGGGGGAACTTATACATCCTCTTAACTGTCTTCTTTATAAAATGGTGAGGCCCTAGAGTTTGGGCTGGATTAATTTAACTTGGATGTCCTGAAGGAACTACACCCAAAGTGTGGTCACAGAAGGGACTCCCCAGGTATATCAGTGAGACTCCCAGCTGAGCTGCCAGAGTTAATATTGACAAGGGTGATTTGGGGATTTTAATTTTTGTGGAATTCTTAATGATTTTTATTTTCCATAGCTTAGACTATATTCACAAGTATTTGAATACTTGATAAGTATAATACTTGATAATACTTGAAGTTGAATCTCATAATTCAAGTTTGGGACAGTTTTCTATCACTACCATTATCATAACAGAGTTATTAAAATCTATCATGTGAGCTCATTATGTGACCTCAGCTGAGTCATTTCATACAACAGGGCATCATCTAAGTGAATTGTAGGCAGTGCACTGCATAATTCCAGAACACTTCATTCACATAATCTGTGTTGTTAAGAGTTTCTCCTAAATTTGTGCTGTACACAACCCTCAAAACTGTACAAGGTGGGCTGGCACCCAGCCTGGTTCTGTTTGCAAAGCTCTCCTTTGGCTTTGTCAACCCCACTGTCTCCTCATTCCCTTGCTTCCCCTTTCGCCACTCCTCCTGAGGTTCTTTTGACTTACATGCTCTTCCTGAGGAAACTACCAACTCAAATCTCCAGCCACCTCCTTCTGCATTTGTGAGTCACAGCTCCAAAGCTCTTAAACCTTTTCACCCACACATCCTGCATCTCAAACCCATCTTCACCAAAACCAAACTCATGTCTTTGCCACTCTTTCTCCCACACTCTTCTCTCCTGGTTAATGGCACTGTCATACATCTAGCACCCAACTCAGAAACCTCAGGCTCCTTTGCTATAGTCTTTGTCCATGTCTGCTGCCTCCTGCTCCTCAGAATCTCAGTCTCTGGGTCAGAAACACTAACAGTTGTCTCCACCTGATCATCTTTCCTTCCAATGCATCCTCTACATTACCCTAGGTATGTCTTCAGAAACAAATATTGGGTCCTTTTTCCTGTTAAAATTCTTCAGTAGCTCCAAATCCTCACTGGAGAAAGCCTTAAGTCATTACGTTGGCATTTCTGGTCCTAGGATATCCTCCTATAACCACATGCCACCCACTCCCTCCTCATCCACCTTACACCCAAACACACCATCATATCCATGCTCTCTCCTTCCTGCCTTTTCCCAGGTGCTATGGACTAAATGTTTGTGTTCCTCCAAAATTCATGTGTTGAAACCCTAATCCCTAGAACAATGGTTTTTGGAGGTAGGGCTTTGGGGAGGTAATTGGGTCATAAGGGTAGAGCCCTAAAGATGGGATCAATACTGTTATAAGGTAATACATGGAAGACCTCTCTGTGTGTGCATGTGCACATGTGTGTAGTGTGTGTATGTGGGTATACAATGCAAGGATACAATGAGAAGACAGCCTTCTATAAAGTAGAAGTGGGTCCTCACCAGACACCAGATTCACCAGTGCCTTGATCTTGGACTTCCCAGCTTCCAGAGCTTTGAGAAATAAATTGCTATTTAAGTCACTCAGTATAGGTTATTTTTGTTATAATAGTATGAACTGCCACCAAGAAATTCCCTTTGTCTGGATGCTCATTACTACCACACCCATTACTAAACACCTTGGACATCCAGTTGTAATCCAGCCGTCCCTTCACACCTTGTCCACTCACTAGGCTTTCCTTACTCTTGTGTTCTCACTCCTACGCATACTGTACATTTATACCCATGTATACCTCATAGATCTTCAAGGGGAGAATGATGTCTGCATTTTCCTTGTGTTTTGAGGGTCTGGCATAGTGTATGACCCCTGTTGGATTGTCAGTAAATGAAGAAATCAATACTCTGCCAGCAAGAAGCAGCAAAGGGTGAACTTTGATTCACAGGTGCTAAAATAGATGCATTTACTTGGCACAACAACACAATTACAGGTCTTGGGTGATTTAAAGTCTGTTTCTGTAGGTGCCAATAAATCTTTTCTAAAGGCTTTATCATTCGGCATAATTACTTGGCTTGTCTTTGGCTGTTTCGATGCACCGGGTCATATCAACTGGGATGCTGGCCACCAGCAGGCCTGCACAACAGGGGACAACCAGGCTGGGGTTGAGGAGATAAGGCTTACTGTGGAGTACCTGGCAGGTGAGGGGCACGTGGCTGTGTCTGACCTAGGAACTCAGGGGTCACATGGAGAGGGTGGATGCAGCAGAGTCTATCAGTTGCCCCATTCTTATACCTCCCTATATCCATATTTTCCCACATGTGACTTGGTGTAGTGAGTTTTCCAACCTCTTGAATTTGTATTTTACCACGTGACTTTCCTTGGCCAATAGAATGAGGAGTAAGTGACAAGTGACCCACTTCAGCCTAGGCCTTGCCTGTTTCCATTGTCCTCTAGTGCCTTTGCCATCACTGGTAGTATGAGATTTTCTGGACTAGGCCACTGCTCCATGGAGGATGATGAGAGAGATTCTTAAATAGTGGGTTTTATAGTTTTCATTATGCAGCATTATGGCTCTGGCTTATATGATGGGCCATTAACCCAGATCAACCAGAAACACAAGGGCAAAGGCACAGTGGTGTCAAATACTGTCATCAGATAAGCAGTGTGTGCACTCTCCGGCCAGGAGGACCAGGAGTTGAGAAGCCAGGTGAGAAGACAGCTGGGAGCCCCTCCAGGTAGGAGGCAGCAAGGCAGGGGAGTGGCTCTGTGCTATCTATCTGTATCTTGTTCTTGTTTGGGGGGGGTGGTCTGGGGGCTCTATGTGGAAGCCTGAGCACCACCCACTACACTCCCAGCAAGTATAACATTCAAGGGTTTGCAGTGGCTGCTAGCTGGGGACCAGGACAGCTGGGTCCTAGTTGCATATTTCTGCCAAGTCTCTGGGTGAGCCACAGATGGTTACCTCTCCTAAGTCACAGTTTCCTCATTAAAAAGAAAGGCACAAACTTCTGCACAAATTCCTATATCATTAAGGATGGACTTATGTTATATAGGACAGTAACAACACCCATTCCTTATATTATTTGCTTAAAAAACAAACCCCCAAAATGCATATATAAGGTATATTGGTGTTGTCCTCACTGAGGTCTCAGGGTGACAGAGCAGTCACTCTCTAAACTATTGCCAGTTACCAAGGCAGAGGCAAAAAAGAGAGGTTCAGACACACATTGACTCAGGTCCTGCCTAGACAGAACACAGCTCCACTCACTTCCATGGGCTAAGGCTGTCTATAACTACATCTGACTCCACACCATAGGGAAGTAGAATGTTGTCCTGTTCTTAGAATGAGAAAAACACAGAAGATGTACAAACAGCCCTGGTGAGTACTAAGCTCTTCCATACACATAGATATTTTTAATATTTTTAAAAATTAAACATTTCCTTCTTCCATCTGCAATTATTCATACTGTCCCTTCATCAACTTCTTCTGCACATATGTGGTTTCTCAATCATCTGCGTGGAACCCAGGTACTGACCCTGTAAAACCAGCTTTGAATCTCTATCCTCCCTCCTAAGGATACTCCATGGCCCTGCTGGTGAGCACTCTGCAAGTCCTTGGGGTCACTTCCAGGGCCACCCCCAACAAATCTTGTCCTCACTTGTATGTCACCTGCAATGGCTTTTTTCTCCTCCCTGCTTCATTCCAACATGAAACTCAGCCTCTTTTTCCTGATTTCTCCTAATTTACTCACACAAAGCTTTTACATCCAGAGCAGAATTTGCTGAAGGTTTGGATGAGGAAATTTACATTACAGCAATACAAACAATTTTAAAAATGAATACTAGACATTCTTCTTCTCTAAAGTCTTTGGGTCACCCTGCCACTGGAAGTCCTCTCTGCACTTTTCTCTGCAAGGTAAAAACCACTCACCACCACATAGCCCCTCTTGCCAGCTTTGATCCATTCTTCATCATGAAAAGCAGCAGCTTCTCCTACTTGGCTCCAAGAATACATTGTCACATACAGATACTCAAAGTGTTGGCTAAACAAAAACCATCCACTGTGGCTCTTGAACAGTTCAGATGACTTGGCAGAGACTCTGAAATTCAAGTGGTTCCTCCCCCACCAATATAGAGATTTATGTGTCCACTAGAGCAGGTATTTCTGCCTTCCCCTGCCCCTTCCCTTAAAAGGCAGAAGTTACTAAAGCCAGTTTTAGTTTTAAATAACTTTTTCTTCCTCTCTGTTACATACAGACACACTTGTCTTATAAACCACTCCTATATGAATATCAAGCACCATGCCCCACCATATACCCATGGGGATGGTACTATATGTATCCCTATTTTACTGATGAGGAAACTGAGGCTTAGGGAGGAAAGCAGTTTCCCTAAGGTGTTCCCTTTCCACACCTTTGACACAGGCACACAGGGGCTCAAACTCAGATCTGTCCTAAAACCCATCCTTTTCTCTCTGTCAAACTGCATCTCTCTAACCACATGCACCTCACAGGTAAGGCCTCCTATTCAAAGTAGTTCAAGAGAAGCTGTGAACGACTCCTTGAAGGTGTGTTTATTCCTTTCCTTTGTCTTTTACCTTGATCTTAAAATTCAGTTTCAAGTCAACAAGGGGGATGGACCTCTCTGTGTGCCCAGCTCTGAGGTCTGCACCAAGGGGCAGAGAAAGGGAGATGGAGAAGGGCTTGCATCTGAGCCCACCGAGCTAATAGGTGAGTCAGGAGAAATGACCCACTACCAAGTGTCAGGGGAGAAAGCTCAGACAAGGCTAGGCAGGGTGTAGGGAGAGCTAGTCAGGAATTCTCCAAGGAGAGCTCACCAGACTTGTCTGTTTATGTGAAGCAGTTAACAAATATTACCTCACATTTTGCCATCATTCCCCAAGAAGCTTCTGTCCCAACTTGCTGCAAACTCAATGTGTCTTAGTCCAGACATGCTGAGGGCAATTCCCTGGGCTGATCATGTATTGGTGGCCCCTTTCCACTGCTCTTGACACCCTAAGAAAGAACTGGTCTTACCCTTACCTTATCCAAATGCAACAGCCTTCCCAAATGGAAGAGTATGTATAATTATCCCCATTTTACAGATGGAGGGACTAGTATTGGGTGAGTGAAAGCCTAGCCATAGATCTCCCAGATCCTTGCTTGTAAGGGTGAGAAGAGTCCCCCAAGTCATTTGCTATTCAGTTCAAAACACTCCTGAATCCAAAGCTGCCTCCCAGGGCCCCCAGATGCAAAGATGCACATGGCAGCTGTCAGCAGCCCAGGAACTCCACAGACAATCACCGACAGACAGGCAGCCCGGAGCCCCCTACTGTCAACAGAGTCTCATTCACAGTGTGGAATTTTATTTCACTCCATGGATATCTAGGACTGGAAACCATCTTTCCACAAAATAATGTAATTTGTCTACCTCTTTGAGAGGGCAATAAGACGTCTTTGCTTTTAAAAACTTGTTTTGTAGACATAGAAAACTCTTAGTCCAGGGCTATCTCCACACTCTGAAGGTGACCTAATCAATTATATCTGATAAGAAAATACCATCTGCTTTCCCTACAACATTTACTTCCAAAATTCTGCATTTTCTAAGGACAGGGAGGAGCATACTTCACAAAAAGTTAGATACCAAAAAAAAAAAAAAAAGAGAGAGAGAGAGAGTACCACCCCTGCCACTGCAAGGTGACTAACACAGGTGGTGACTAGAGATTAGAGGCTATGAAAACTCCCTTACTCTAGTGTTTCCTTCACTGTGAACTCACTTCCAGCCTCCCCTCCATGAAGAAAGCAGAAAGTTAATAATTTCCCTGGAAATTTGGAAAAACAAATCTATAGTGGTGTAGCAACTCACTGCAGGTTTTCTGTCTTCCAAGCTTTGCACAGAACTCTAGAGTGGACCTCTAGCAAACCATCCTCCCCTCTTTGATTTTTCCAGCTACACGCATTACCATTTTGCAGTGCAATGGGAAAAGCTCTGAAAATCTGGGTCTATTACATGTATAATCATTGCTTCTGCTGCTGATTGTTGAGAGAGATTAGGACTCTTTGCTCACCTTCTTTGAATCTCCGTTTCTAGCTATACAATCCAGACAATGAACCAGGGCCAGGAATAAAAGAGGAAGATGTTGGTTCATTGTAATATTAAGAACATTTAATCACATATATGCTACTTCTGAGTACTGGTCTCAGTGGGTGGCTGTCACTTTGGCTGCCTCAAGTCCATCCAAACACCTTTCCATTCTGGGGCCATCCAAGGAAAGGTGAGAGTTACCTCAACTTTCCACTAGAGGAATCGAGGAGATATTTCTTTTTTAGTACCTCCTGGCAACTATATATGGGCCATGGCCAATCAGATAGTCCAGCTGAGGATTTTCAATCTAAAGAGAATGATACAAAGGACTGGGGTACATTGGGGTTTCACCACCTGACTGAGGTGGAATAAAGGAAGCCAGACATAGGAACCAGCAGGCTATGGTGAGGACAGCTGGGGCCTGTGGGGAGACTTCCTGTGGCAGCCTCTCTGTTGCCTTTCTGGATTCCCATGTGTTCTGTGAACTACCCAAAACTCTTCTGGTAAATCCCATTCAGGTGTAAGTTAATCAGAAGCAGTTTCTGTTACTTCTAGCCAACAGTTCTGACTCACAGACTCTCTCCAACACTGGTCAGAAGAAGGAACAAAGCTAATACTTAAAACATGATTTATTGCACCTACATAGTGACTGAGGCATTGGAAGGTTGCAAGCACAGAAGTGAACTAATTAGACTTGTTTTTTGAAAGCTCGTTGGTAGCACTGTTGGAAGATTGGAAGCAGTCCCACTCTTTACTCCCCACCCAAGGTGATCAAGAGGGGTGCTTTCTTCTCGGGTCCCGACTAAGAAGGAAGGCCTGAAGTCTATGTCCTGGAACAGAAAGAACAGAAATAAAAACCTGGCATAGAAAACCCATACATAGAACCTTCTATCTGCCATCTGATGTTAAACACTGTAATACCAGCAAGGATAAGCACAGGGACATGTGGCAGGGGACATAGAAGAACAAAAAATGAGGAAGGATTAAAGATGGTGGCCAAGTAACAGCTTCCCTGCAACTGGGCACGGTGAGTCTAGGGAGATAAGACTCCAGGCATCTCTGGCTGGTGGTATCTGCCTATAATCATCCCTTTGAGGATACAGGGAGTCAGCAAGAGACTTCTGGATCCCAAGAGGAGGACAAAAACAGTGGAAAACTGGCAAGCGGTTGCGTGTGTTCGATCGACCTAATCCCACCAGCAATCATAAGTACAAGCAGCAGTGAGACTGTGAAATGTTTTGGTGTTTTTGCACGTGGCACTCAGTTGAACTGCCTTGGGGAGAGCTTGAGCAGGAGTGAGAACTTTGGACATTGTCTGGAGCCCCAGACTGAGTCACTGAGCTGGGTGCAGGAAGCCATTGTGAGAGAACTGCCCCGGCAAGCTCCGCCCTTAGGGTCCCAGAGCAAGGATCGGGCGAGACCTAGTAACCTAGTGACTGAGCAGCCTAAAGGCGGGGATGAAGCTGCCTTACAACCTTAGGGGCAGAGTGAGACAGCTTTGGCACACTGGAGCCTAAGGCTGTTGCCCTGGGTAGAGTGCTGTGATGTCACAGCTCATAGCAATCTCAAACTCCCGGGCTTGGCACCCCCCAGACCTCCATAAGAACTGTGCCCCAACCCGTGACCCACACCCACCTAGCCCCCACATACCCTGACCCTGTGGGAGCCGTGCAATCTTGCGTCCTCCCTTCTGAGTCCTCCCAGCCTCCACACTGGCCCGCTCATCTGGCCAGGAACTCTGGTAGCTGTGTGCCCTCTGAAGCCCTCCCTGCCTCTGTGCAGAGCCCTTCTCCTGGCCAGAGACTACTGGAGCCTTTGGGCTCTCTGTGCCAAAGTCACTGGGTGCCAGGCACTCCCAGAACCATGCACACCACCTCCCACCCTGTTGCTGAATCCAGGTGTGTCACACACTGGAGATGCCTCCACAACCAGAACTCCCTAGTTGAAGCAGCCCCAGAGGAACTACACAGGGTCACTCCCTACAAAAGTCCAGCAACAATAGAGTGACCCCACTGGGGTCTATTATAGGAGAGACACCTCCCCAACTCTGAGGATGGCCAGAGACAACAGTGAAAAACAATCATGAGGTAAAATCAACAGAAAACCTCTGGCAATATGAATAATCAGAGTAAATCAACTCCCCCAAGGATCAGTGGGGCAGACACAGCACTAGATCCCATGCACAAACAAATAGCTGAGATGTCAGAAATCAAATTCAGAATCTGGATAGCAAATAAGATCGAATTAGAACTCCAAGCAGTAACCCAAAATATAGTTCAAGAATTCAACAAATTCAAAGACCAAATGACTAAAGATTTTGACACATTGAGACAAGAAGTTGCATCCCTCAAAGATCTGAGAAACACAGTAGAATCCCTCAGTAACAGAATGGAGCAAGCCAAAAAAAGGATTTCTCACATTGAAGACAAAGTTTTCAAATGTTCCCAAACTCTCAAACAGGAAGAGAAATGGAGGACAAAAACAGACCACTCTCTCAGAGAGCTCTGGGATAATTCAGAGAAAACCAATATTTGTCTTATAGGGAACCCCAAAAGCGACAAAGTGGCTTCACAAGGCACAGAGTCTCTTCTCCATGAGATTATGAAGGAGAACATTCCAGACAAGCCAAGAGATTCTGAAATTCAGATAGCAGACAGTTTCAGAACTCCAGCACGACTCAACCCGAATACGACATCCCCCAGATACATTATAATCAATTTCACTAAAGTTAATATGAAGGAAAAAATTCTGAAAGCTGTCAAACGAAAGAAAACCATTACCTACAAGGGGAAGAATATTAGAATAACTACAGATCTCTCTGCTGAAACCTTTCAAGCTAGAAGAGGATAGTCATCAACTTTTAATCTCCTAAAACAAAATAACTTTCAACCCACGATCCTATAACCACTTAAACTGAGTTTCATTTAGGACAGAGAAATTAAATACTTCAATGACATTCACATGTTGAAGAAATTTGCTACAACTAAACCAGCTCTCCAGGATATTCTCAGACCTATCCTCCATAAAGAACAGTGTAATCCTCCACCACAAAAGTAAACCCACCCAGAAAATTTTGTTCAAACTCCAATTTCCACAGTCACAAAAAGATTAAAGATGTCCACCGGACTCTCAAAAGGCTTATCAATACTCTCAATTTATGTGAATGGTTTAAATTGTCCTCTAAAGAGGCACAGGTTGGCTGACTGGATACAAAAACTCAAGCCAGATATCTGCTGCATCCAAGAATCGC